>JANBPO010002596.1:9906391-9981265 GCA_024336825.1 Amorphophallus titanum
CTTGATCAGGCTTTGCTCGGTGGCGACGCCGAAGCGCGAATCGAGTTCCTGCATCACGCTATAGGTGTCGGGCAGGCTGCCGGAATCGAGCGGGCACATCCACTTTTCCATGATGAACCAGCCGCCGAGATTGAAGCCGCGCAACCGCACGATGTTGCCGTTGGCATCGACGATGTTGCGTCCGCTGGCGTGCAGCATGCTCATGGTCGGGGTGCTCGACACGGCGTTGAGCTTCCACTTCTGCGCTACGGTGGCGTTGGATGTGTAAATGTCGATCGCAGTACCATTTGCCGTACCGGCGGAAGTCACGTCGAGCGCCTTGCCACTGTTGGGGTTGATCAGCGTAACGCTGCCGTCGCTATTGGTGTTGATCTGCCACTTCTGCGCTGCCGTACCGTTGGCCGCGTAGATGTCGACCGCAGTACCATTGGCCGTGCCCGCCGCGACGACGTCAAGATCCTTGCCACTGTTGGGATTGACCAGCGACCACGTGCCGTCGCCGTTGCTGTTGATCTGCCAGTTCTGCGCGGCCGTGCCGTTGACGGTGTAGATATCGACCGCCGTACCGTTGGCCGTCCCCGCGCCCGTGACATCGAGCGCCTTGCCGCTGTTGGGATTGACGAGCGTATAGACGCTGCCCGAAGTAATGCCCGTTGCGGGCGTGGGTGTCGGCGTAGGAGTGGGTGTGGGCGTAGGAGTAGGAGTAGGAGTAGGAGTAGGAGTAGGAGTAGGAGTAGGCGTCGGCGTCGGCGTGGGCGTCGGAGTTGGTGTCGATCCGCACGCACCAAGCGAAGTCCACGGCTGGCCGCTGCCGGAGCCGCCGTTATTGGTCGATGGGTTGTTACCCTGCGTCCACCAGTTGGCTTGGTAGTTCACGCCGTCGTAGCTGACCAGTGCGCCGCCGTTGTAAGCGGTGCTCGATACCCATGCGGGATCGCAGGCTGTCGCGGCGGCCTTGGCGGATTGGTTAAGTGAATTGCTGTTGCTGGTGCCGGAGCACCGCGTCGACACACAAAACCCTAGCAAGGGCCATCGTGGACTATCGCGTCGACCCCGGGAGCAGATGTGTTGACGCAAAAGGCCTGGCCAGGGCCAAACGCAGACCACTGCGTTGACGCAGAGCAGGGCTGCAGCGATGCAGCCTATGTTAGTGGGCAGAAAACTCTTTATCAATTGTTCATTTGTCAGTTCGCTCCATGGGTTTAGCTTAGTAGTTCAAAGAGCATTTAAACCTCAATCGTTTCCTTCAGCTTCAAGCCTCCTTCTTTTGACTCTTTCTTTTATTTCTTCTTTTGCATATAGGATGAGTTAATGCATGCTTCATTTAGCAAGGAGGCAATGCAGGAGATGATTCTATGCAAGCACTCACATGGGTATGAGATGCATTTATGTAGTAGGATTGTGGTACGAGGCAGAGTTATGTACTCACGTATAGTGGGAGGGTCCAGATGGGCATAACCCACCCTTCATAAGTCCACCATTTGATATGCCACAAGTCTCGGGTCATGGCATTCAAGCATGCATATGGAGATGCATGGGGTTTATTACATGAGAAATGCATAATGCATAGCGGGCATATGCCTATACACATAGCCCAGGAGAAGGGGAAGCTGCCAGCAGATAGTCAACGGGTTGACAATAGGTGCATTGATCTGGCCTCTTCATGCGTTGACGCATGGAGGGTTCAGTCGATCGAAATTCTGTACTAGTTGACCAAAATCTGGGTCAACTTATACAAGGGGTTCACCCAGGTAGCGTATGTATGCATGGTTCGATATGCATATAAATGGATTACTCCATATTGGGAAATGCATGAGGGAGTGAATTCAACCACAACCGTGAGGATGTGATGGGCATTAATATGGATTGCATATGTGTGTATGGTATTGATTTCATTCCTAGCAGGATGCCCTTGCTGGGCAATAGCTAGGTTCAAGGGGGAGTCGACCCATAGGGTCACTCTGTGGTGTAGCAGGCTTTACGCCATTCAGAAAATGCATGAATGCGTAGGCTAGATCGAGAGATAGAGATTGAGCGAGAGAGAGGGATTGAGCAAAAGGGAGATCGATAGAGGTCAGGAGAGAGGCTCGGGAGAAGGAAGAGATCGAGAGAGAGAGGTAGAGCGAGAGGGAGATTGAGAGACGTCGGGAGAGAGGCTCAGGAGAATGGGGGAAAAATCAAGGAGAGAGGGAACGAGCGAGGGGGAGATCGAGAGAGGTCAAGAGGGAGGCTCAAGAGAAAGGGGGCAGAATTAAGGAGAGAGAGATCGAGCGAGGGGAAGATCGAGAGAGGTCGAGAGAGAGGCTCAGGGAGAGGAAGCTCGTGGAGAGGAAGAGATCGAGAGAGAGGGAGGTAGAGAGAGGCTCGGGGAGAGGAAGAGATCGAGGGAGAGAGACTCGGGAGAGAGGCTCGGGGAGAGGAAGCTTAGGGAGAGGAAGAGAGCGAGCGAGAGGGAGGTCGAGAGAGGTCGGGAGAGAGGCTCGGGAGAAGGGGGGAGAACCAAGGGGAGTCGACCCAATGGATCGACTCCTGATATGGCAGGTGGTAGACAAAGCTTGGACAGCAAGGGGTCGACCCTGGGGGTTAACTCCTTTATAGCAAACTTCAATTGGTCTTTCTTCTTTTGAAAGCATGCAGATATAGATGTAAAACATGTATATTTGTTGTATGATTATGTAGTGTTATGTCCATTGTGTTAATTCGCTGGTTGCCATCAATATGCTTTGTTCTTTTTCTTTTATTCTTTTCCAGTGAGTCGTGTCCGGTCGTCTAGATCTTAGGTTCGTGTCCACTTGTCTAGTCTCACCGTCGTCCCGCATCACCAAGCATTAGTAAGGTCTGTGCACATGCTGCACAGACCTGAGTGAGGTCTGTGCACGTGTTGCACAGACCTGAGTGAGGTTTGTGCACATGCTGCACAGACCTGATTGAGGTCAGTGCACATGCTGCACAGACCTAATTTCTAGAACTGAGAATAAGGGGATTTTTGAATGGGCATTTTAACTCGTAAAAATCTAGAAAAATAGGAAATGATGGGGAACCAAGGTAGAACCTTCCTGTAGAAATTTCATGCACCCAGAAATTTGGTACTCTCATATATAAATCATTTTCCATGCATGTTTAGCACTCCTAAACTATTAAAAGCACATCTGTGAGCATGTTTAAAATATTAGAAGCACATCAGTGAGCATGTCCTGATTGTTATAATAAAGTGTCATGTTAATATTTGTAAAATAGGTAAGAATGTGAATGCAAATATGATATAAATGATATGAATGGAAACAATAGTCTTCTGTGTGATAGGACTTCGGTCCCTGTGGGGGGACGGCCTTCGAATAAAAACCTATTGATTCGGTCTTCGGCCCCTGGGGGGGCGGCCTTTGTGATGTGGTGTTACGTAACGCTACGAGGCCACCAAGAATCTAGGTGGGAGTTCGCTCTCGGGTCTGCGCAGTACTCTTTCATTCGTTGTGTGTGTGTGGGCCTCCTATGATTATGGCAGCTGTTTGTTTCCATGACTAACGAAAATATGATAATATGTAATTGCTCATTCACCGTGGTTTCAGCACATACATGGGTACCATATATGTTAGTTAAAAATATGTATTTTTTCCTTATGAGTTATTTTCAGCAGACTATAATGAATGGCTTAGGCTATTATTAACATCTGAATTATGTATATAATTTGGTTATATAAATGCAAGTTAACCCCGGTTTGTTTAGGCTGTCTACTGAGCGTCACACTGACCTCTTTTGTGACACGCGTTTTCAGGAGACATAGAGAAGGAGGTTGAGGAGGAGGCTGTAGATGAGTAGTGCTAGTACGTAGCTCGATTGGGTATGCTATGGATGAAGGTCTCTCTTATATGTATAGCCATGGGACAATGAGCATGTATGGGCTCATGTTTATTTTGGAACAACGATCATGTACTCTTCTTTGAAAATTTTGAATGGTTGAGATGATAATTACATTTTTGTAACTGTGGTTTCTCTCTCTCCCTCTCATGCGAATGTATGCATGTTTATATATAGTGCTTCCGCGATACGTACGAAGTAATGACTCGAGGTCCGATGAAAGAAAAAAAAATATACCCACAAATTGGGGATCGGATCTTGGGACGTTACAGAGTGGTATCAGAGTACGAGAGACAAACCATGGTTACAACCATTCCGATTGTTCAGGTAGTAGAAGAAGAGATAGACTAGAATGAAAAAGGGTAGAGTATATTAGGACCGATTTAAAACAGACCCTAAGCCACATTCTTTAGGGAAATGGCAGATAGTACACCAACCGGAAAACAAGTCCACACTAAGCTTGTGATCCCTACTGTAGAAGTCAACACCACTAGGAAGATATTGCTAAGGAAAACATACCTCTTAAATATGAACTTCTTTGGCCTCATTCTGGGAAAGGAATTGGAATAACTAATTATGCTGAATAATGAGCCATTTTTCACCAGTCACATAACAAGTTGAATCTTAGAATCAAATTGAAAAAAAATTGGACTAAGGAGAAGAATGAAAGCCCATTCCGGGAGTAGAAAGGTACATGGGCCTGGAAAGAGCATTAACATGTGGACCCATTGGGCCAGCAGCATAAGGAGAAGAAGAATGAGGCCCATTAAAATGAGATTGAACATTAGAAATTGGGCTAGCAGCATGGGACAGAGAAGACCCATTAGGAGATTAAGGCCCGTTAAGAGAAGGAGGCCCATCAAGATGAGAAGAAGGACCATTGAGAGGAGAGGGCCCATTAAGGGAAGAAGGTCTATTGAGAGAAGAAAGCCCATGAAGATTTGTAATGAGTCTTTGGGCCTAGGCCAGGTCCATTTGACGAACAAGAGATGATAGATGGGCCATGAGATTGGCTTGTTCTTCAGATGGGTCAGAGGGACCACGGGAGGATGGGTCCGCGTGGGAAGAAGATTCTACGTGGGAATAAGAGGATCGAGAAGAAAGAGATGGATAGAAAGGATGAAAGCGGTGCTCCATGAGGGCGAATGAAGACTTAATACAAGGAGAGCTATGGGAATACAGCCGGGGAAGTGAGGGCTTAATGGGTTGAAGAGAATAGGGCTGACTCACTAGGACCAATGCAAGACCGACCTAGGACAATGAATCCAGACAATGGACACACAAAATGGGCTAACCTAAATGGGTCTATCAAGCAAGTCTATGTGGATGATGCAGGATGCAGTACAAAACACCACAAATGGGCTTGGATAATCCCAAATAATCACAAAGAATGTGAAGGATTTCACCCAAGTCAAACAAGTTAATATGATGGGATTTTTTTTCAAAGTTTTGGCGGAGCTTTTAATGTTTTAGATTAAGCACAATTCTCTCAAGATAGAAATCCTATAGCGAAGGGGTCCAAACTTTGGGTTGACTAAGGTTAACTCCCTCACACGTATACAAAATGCAAGCCTAAGGGGTGAAAAGGTACAATCGGCCTGGAGTCCGTGTGAGAATCCACGACTTAAGGGGACTTACGAAGGTCGCAGATAAGATCGCCTAGTCAACCCTATGGAATATGGGGGCGAGAGGATCACTTACGAAGGAGGAATGCAACTAGGGTATGTAATGCATGATCCTATGCGTCGGAGTGCATGTAGAATTTTAGCCTGAAACTAGAAAATCAAGGCAACATTAAATTATCAAAAATAATCAAATGGATGTAAATTATATATGAAAATGAAGATAATACAAAGGACAACAAGATAGAACTAGAAAACGACACAAACAGACCCTAGAAAGTAATTTAAATGGTCAATGAATAGTGCACCTGAGAATCTACGTGTAGGATTCCAGCATAAAATGCGAAAATCAAGACACAATTAAATTTTGAGAACACCATAGAATGTATGCAAATAATAGATGAAAATGAGGACAACATGATGAGAGCAAAAAACTCACAATCAGACCTTGGGAAGCAAATTAAATCATGATCACAAAATGTATCTGAAGGTCTGTCCCAAGTCTACCTGTAGATTTCTTGCAGAAAACTCAAAGTTCAAGATAGGATTAAATTATGAAAATGTGGCCCAAATAATGCAAATGGTATATGCAGTGAAAGACAATACAAAGGGCTACAAAATGAGACAAAAAATAGAGCGATCCGACCTCCCGAGGTGTATTAAATCATCATAGAAAGACGTGCCTAAGAGCCTATGCACAGAGTCTGCCAGAATCAGAACGTGGTCCCCTGGGAACTACGTTCTCATAGAAGTGGTCTCCTGGCGACCGTGACTATACCCCGTCACTCTGAAGAAACAAGATGTCCTAGTCATCACAGAGCTCTGTTTTCATGTTCTGTGAGAGTTTGTCACTATCTAGAATTAGCATCTAGTACAATGGACGCCATATAAGAAATAACGTCTGTCTATGGTGACGCGAATTCTTTTTGTGCCTGTACTGATCACAGAATTCGCAATAACCATAGTGGACACAGATTCTGTAATTCGTGGCGACCTGAGTGGATGCCAATTATCTGAGATTCATGAATGCCTCGACTTTATGAGAGTTTTATCGCCATACCATCTTGTCTAAAGTTCTATCCTTGGAACTCTTATTCCGTGAATTTATCTTAATGTTCCTATAATGACTTGTTCCTTTGGAATTCTATTGGCTATAAACTATAGTGGATATCTAAATATTTACATGGCTCAATACCTAGCGTTAATGGGACCCGATCTGATCCTGGGAGGAGCACTCAAAAGTACTTGTGTCCATGAAAGTTAGATTGACCACGGTGTGACATTGCACCAAAGTGCATGACTTTCTAGATTTATGGTATTCCATAATCTCTTTAGTGTTTGATATTACTTGACATGACATGCGTGACTTGCGCGGCACGACATGGGTAGTAAGTGAAGGAATGAATAGCTAATATCTCATGACATGACTTGATATCAGTGCTCGATGTCCATGATTAACTTTATTGATATATCTTGAATACTTGCTAACTTATCTTGTAAATTCTTGACATTCCACTCTCAACATTATATTGTGTTCTTGCATAAATGAGCATGCCACCTTATGGAATTGGTTAATTACTTAAAGCAATATCTGGTTAGAGATATAATTCCTACTGAGCATTCGCTCACCTAGTGTTCTCTCTTATTTTTCAGGTAATTCTTATGACGAGACTCATTCGGATGGGGATGACCACGAGTGAAGAGTGTAGAGTTATTCTTGGACTATCCAAGCTATCATCGAGTTGAGTCTTTCTATTTTTGAGTCAATCATTGTAATTTTCTTTTATTGAGTCTAGATTGTCAATTGAGTACTCTTTTCTTGGAGATTATGTAATAAAGATACTTGGTGTTATTAATAAATAAGGTTTTGGTAATTATTTCTCTTTAGCGCACTTTGTATTATGTGTCAAATTATCTCGCACTCTGATTGACATGATTGATATAAACTCATCACGCACTCCCGAGTTCCTTCCGCGCTCGGGGCGTGATATCGACCCAACATATAAAGTCATTCTAGGGTGCCCATGGATTGAGCCCACCAATGTTTCAAATTCCCTTACAATGGTAGGGTAATCAAAATCAAGAGTATCACGTTAGCGGAAACTCTCTATGCTATTACTTGTGAGCAAATCCCTTTTATGACCATTCTAGATAAGGGAAAGAAACATGTTCTCTCCATAGTAGGCGCCATAGGGCCTTCAGCCTTATGCTCTTCACACCATTCCATTCTTTCACATCCGATCACTCACTCTAACCTCCCATTTAGGAAGGGATTGGAAATCATGGCAAGGATGGGTTTTACCATGGGTAGAGGGCTTGGCCAGCAGAGCAAAGCCCCACCCACAGGGCGAGGCTTAAGGTTTCCAAAGGCCGCACAAGTCTAGACTATTCAGCCAAAAAAGCATCCAAAACCACTCAAGCAAGGGATCTAGTCTATGATCTCTTTATCAGAGGACCGATACAGCTAGGAACTCAGTGTAAGCCGATTCAAAATCATGAAGTCCTCCAAGAAGAAGAAGTTCCTTTAGAGTGGTCAGTTATACGCCTGTGGCCTGTGGCCTCTCGTTTTGGATTCCTGCTGGGCATAACGCACCTCTCCCCCAAAACCTTTTGAATGCCTCCCTTTGGCCAAAAGGCTGGAGAGAGGGGACTTGCATTTTGGCAAAGAGGTGAGAGACTTGGTCGGCTGTATAAGCCAGGCCCAATATTGGTACCATCTGTCTTGTTGACTCTTCGGGGATAACACAGTCATCATCTTCTTTATCAGTAGTCTCCCTTGCATAAAATATTATGGGTGGATCACAGAAGTGGGGAACCTGCATGGTTTTTAATGACTCCACTATCTGGCATTCAAGGTCTAATACAGGCTTAAAAAGTCCTGGTGGCACCTTGATGAGCTCCAATATCTTTCCCATGTCAGCCATGTTTGTGCTGGGGTAAGTGGCTGGCGATGCAACTGACGTCTCCCACCTCGGAGATATGAGAGACCTCCCGAGACTCAACATAGCCAGGTGGTGGTGGTGGAAACCAATCATCTGATGAAGTTTTTCCTTCCTTTTTTTTGTAGGTGTCTCCTTCTTCATTGGTTACCGGGATGCTTCCATATAGAGAGGTGCGTCAAGCAAATGACACTCGAAGACCTCAAAAGGGTGCAAATCAGTGAATACTCTCTCTTCCTTCCCATTTCGACAGTACTTGATGCACTGGTGGAGTGTGGAGGGCACTATCAAGTGCTCGTGTAGCCAGGGCTGGCTAAGCAGTGCCTTATCAGAGGTGTTGGAATTAATTACATGAAACTGTACTTTTATAGTAAGATCCCCCAGTGTGAGGTTGAATTCCACTACTCTGAGCGGGACTTCAAACTTCTGGTTGAAGCCCACAATTCTCATGTCCTTCACTTTTGTAAGGTGCACATCAAAATAATACTTTTGATATATGCGATAAGGAAGAATGTTCACTGCAGCTCCTGGGTCAATTAGGATCCGGCTTAACGACTGGTAGTTGAGTTGCCCCCTCATATATAGTGGCCTATTGTGATTAGCATCTAAAATCAGCATGTCATTCTCCGTAAAGGTGATTACTACCCCAGACTGGTATTCTGCCAAGCACACTTTATATTGAGCTGGCGTCTGCAAAGCTTCAATCATCTCTTGCTGTGCCTCCTCACTCAAACATAGAATCTCCCATATAGTAAACCTAGTTGCGAGTTTCTTCAATAGATTCATTATCTAACTGCCCACCTTGACATTGGACAATCGCATCTCTTCTATCCACCGTGGCTTTGGGGGCTCTTGCGGCGCTGTTGGCGAGGATTGTTCTCCTCCACCCTCATTCTCCTGAGAGGGCTGCTGAGAGGATTCCCCGTGTCGAGGAGCTTTTCCAGTCAAAGAGGAGCTAGCACCCGCCCCGCTCTTTATAAGAGATGCAGGAGAAGGCGGGAAGTCATGCCCTGAGCTTTTAATACAGCAGAAGGAATTTTGAGAATGTGAACAGTCGGCATGGTAAGCCTCTCGCAAGCAAGAAATCAGAGCGCAAATAATCATACCAAAGTATTTGCACAAGTAAAATTTTCCAAACTTCACTTTATTCCATAGTATTAATGTCAAAGTACACAAGATCCTTAACTCTTAACATTCTTACATCATAGACTCAGGAAAAATAGAAAATTACAATAAGACTCGACTAGACATTTGATACTATGGCTTCTCTCGATTTGTTTGACTTTCAATCACTCTCGGACTCGTTGCTTCTATACTCCGAATCTGATTCATCTATACTTCCTGAAAAGATTGATATTTTATCACCTTTATTGATGATTTCTCGTTGTGCACTTGGGTTTCGCTTAAAATCTAGAGATGAAGTGCCTCAGGTTGTTCTTGTTTATTTCCAGTATGGTGCAAACTCAATTTGACAAAAAATCAAGGTGTTCAGATCTAATAATGTTAGGAAATTTTTACAAGAAGTCTAAACACATTCATGGAGGATAAGGAAACTATTCATGAATCCTCTTATCCTTACACTCCACAATAAAATAGAGTAGCAGAACGAAAGAATAGGCAACTTTTGGAGACAGTCCGAGCCTTTCTCTTCAAGCACAATCTCCCAAAAAAAAATGGGTTCATATTGTTCTTGTAGCAACCTATGTCATTAATTGAATGCCATCTAGGTTTCTTGGTTTCTGCCCTCCTGTGACCATTCTTCAACCCAATCATTCCTTATTTCCTTTGCCTCTTAGGGTGTTTAAGTGTACATGTTTCATCCATCTTTTGGGTCCAGGCGGCTCCAAGCTTAATCCTAACTCCATCATAGGTGTCTCCCTAGGATATTCTCTCACCCATAAGGGATATAAATGCTTAGATCCCACCAAGGGGAAGAGATATGTTCAGAAAGATGTAACAATTTTTGAGACCCAACATTATACCAGCCCAAGATTTCAACTGAGGGAGGGAGAAAGTGATATCTGTGTAGACGTAAATCCCTTGGCATCTAATTTGACTCCTTGTCATATCATTCCAGATTTTTCTACCTTTCATACTCCTATCCAAGAGGACATTGATTCTTCTACCCTTAATACTCCTGTCTAAGAGGACATTGCCACAAGTGGTGGAGATGAAGGGGCAATAGAAACATTGGAAGATAGGGGTGAAGAAGAGAAGAACAAATTACAAAATGGTACTTCAGAAGGGGGAAGAAGCAACAAAACAGCAAGACAGTCAGGGAAAGCAGCAAGAAGTCCTCTTGCCAATGACCACTCCTAAGAGAACACTAGGGCCTCAAGTCTTCCAATCCTAGAGGCTAAAATTGAGAGAGCTCAAGAATCTAATTCTCAACCTATTTCTGAACCATCTTCTGATCTTGATCAACCCATTGCTTCCCGGAAAGGTATGAGAGAATGCACCAAACAGCTAATTTCGAAGTACATGTGTTATTTTAAACTTTCTCCTCCATATCATGCCTATATTTCTTACATTTCTGCTTGCTTCCTGCCCTCATCCTTCACACAGGATGTGAGAGACCCTAAGTGGGTTAAACCAAGGAAGGGAGAAATGCAAGTGTCGGAGAAACATGACACATGGAAGCTTGTTAATTTTCCCTCTGGGAAGAAGCTAGTGGGATGCAAATGGGTCCATACAATGAAATTCAAGCCCGATGTATGGCGGAGAGGCGTAAAGCTCGATTGGTTGGAAAAGGGTTCACTCAAACATATGGCATAGATTACCAAGAGACTATTGCACACCTATTGTCAAGCTGTCCTCTGTGAGAGTGTTATTATTCTTTGCTGTCCACTTTTCATGGGAATTGCATCAACTTGATGTAAAAAATGCATTCCTCAATGAAGACTTATCTGAGGTGTACATGCAGCCACCACCAGGCTACGATGCAAAAGGAAAGGTTTGCAAGCTGAGGAGGACTTTATATGGCCTTAAACAGTCTCCAGGGGAATGGTTTGAGAGACTTAGAACTGTTATGTTAAAAATGGAGCTTACCCAAGGTAATGCTGATCACACTGTATTCACCAAATGTAAGAATGAACAGGTTGTTATTCGCACCATTGCAGTTCAAGTAACTGGCCAAGAAGGGTTCTCTACCCATGTTGTGCTAACTCATACAACTGCTAGAAGATTGATGAGTTCCATATTCATGGGGTAGTTTGCCGTATTCTCAAGTTTTTTGAAGGACATTCTACACTTTTTATGCAATCTCCCTCAGTTCGTCAGCACACCGGCCATGTCAATGTCGCGTATTACTCTCCCTTGGTTTCACCTTTCTCTTCTATCAAGCGAGTTATACTTCAAGCCTGATTGTCAAGTGGAGTTTTCGAACTCATGCTTCTCATGTCAAGTGACAAGACTCCATGGCCTTGTAATATTCATCATTCTGAGGAGTTATTTATTCGGGAATGTCCATCTATTGTTGGCACTAGGTGTCTAGGGGCAACTGCGCCGATGAAGTTACATGTTCATAACTGGGCCAAGTCGTCTATTAGGTGGGCCCAATATTTGAGAAGGCATTGCAAATTAAGAAGCCAGAAGGTCCGAGTCCACGCCAGGCGAGCTCACGTTTGAGATATTTCGACTAAGAAGAGGCGGTGGCACAAGTTTAAAGGCCGTCGGATGTGCACTCAGGGGCCTACTTCTCTCTCCCCTTCTTTTCGTCCATCTTTTTTCTTGCTCAGCTCCCACCCTTGGGTGGTGTTTTTTCCCTCGTTTAATCCTACATCTATAATCTTCTCCTCTCTTCCCGGGTCTACGAACCCCCGTTCTTCTCCTTCCCATCCGGAGCCTCTGAAATTTCCTTCCTTTCACAATTCTAGGCCTCGGCCAATGTCATCCTTTTGTCCTGATTCTGGGACCTCTTTCCATTCTTCCTTTCATCCAGAATCTCTGGATCTTTCCTTTCATCCCGATTTTCGGACACCTTCTAATTCTCCTTCCCCGAGACTCCTGGGTCTTGCCTCTGATCCTTCTCCGACTCTATCGGATGACTATCTTTATCCCTCTCCGACCTTGTCGGATGACCATGATTCTTCTTCTCCGCCTCCGACGGATGATTATTCTTCTCCTTCTTCATCATTCCAACAATCTCCTCATTATCTTTTCATTCCTTCTGTCTCACCCTTTTGGGGTTCTTACCCTTTTTCATGCTGCTTTCGAGGCTTTAGTCCACCTTGATCTCAGCTAATCTCTATTTATTCTGTATTTGGTCCCTGGTTATTAGGGTCTTTGTGCCTTAACGAGGGAGTTCTAGCCCTCGTCTCTCTTCCTTTTATCTTGCTACGTCCAGTTTGATGTCTACCCACTCCTCCGTGTAGAGAGATCTTTGATCCTTAGCTATCCTCTTCCTTCCATCCGGTCAAGCAAGGAATGCAAGCTCACGATGATCCAAGTCGTTTCAAGATGCTGCTTTCACGCCATGGATTTATAAGGTATCTTTTTATTATTCTGTAAGAACATGCTATCATTTCTAGTGCTTATGTTTCTACTGTTTCTTCTGCACATGGTTATAATGCTAGGTTCCTTAACATGTTTGAGTGGCTTTAGGTCTTAGTTGGTTTAGTCAAAATGAGCTCGTTTCTGCAGCACCCTTACGCTGGTGATAGCTCCACACTAGGAGTCAGAGTTCTTTCCCCGATCGTTAAAGGTGACCCTTTAGCATTGATTTTTCACACACTTCACAGCGAGCCATAGTCGATTTCCTTTAGAGAAACACCATTGTTACTTTGGCCATACTCCGGGTATGCACAAAGGCCTTTTCTTTTCTCTGCTCGGTTGAGTGTAGGGACAAGAGATTGATGGATTAGACTCGAGCGTGGAGGGTGGAGTCGTGCTCTCGTCGCTTGAGTCATACCATTGCTTGAAGTTGACAATGAGCTGGGTAAGGGATTGACTTTGCACCAGGCACACCCCCTGCTTGAACCCTTGTGTGAAGCCCTTCTACAGTGCATGCTTATAGCCCGATAGATAGTAGGAAAAGGTGGATTGCTTCAGGGCCTCCCAGTACCCTTCCGAGGCCAAGTATTGCTCTACTGCCCGGGCTTTAGCTTCTGTCGTCCCTACATCGACCCCTTCCACCTTTGCCTCGGCCTCCGCCAACTTAGCCTCGGCCTCTGCCCACCCCCGCTCTTCTCTTAGGAGGCAGCCCTTGAGCTCCTCCCGCTTAGTCTCCCATGATCTCAGGCTCACTTCATGGGATTAGCACTCCTTATCTAGGAGCCCACTCTTGATCTCGGCCGAATACCGAGCTTGGGAGAGTTGAACCACAAGGGTCCTTACTTCCTCTTGCTCTACTCGGGCCTAAGAGCGAAGTGATGCCACTTTTGAGCAGAGCGCATCATGCTCTGAAGTGAGATGGGTGACCTTTCGATCTAGTTCAGTGTGGGCCTTGGCTTCTGCCGCTTCTCCCCTCTCTGCCCACGCCAGGCAGTCTGTGATCTCGGCCCCTAATTGGGCCATGAAAAGTCCCCCCTCCATGACTTGAGCCAGGAGCGTCTGGGAGTAGCAGTTTTGAAACTTGTCTCAAACGGAGGAGGTCACTAGTGACTGGCAACATTCGTAGAGGGACGCCCGGACGACGAATCATCTCGGCTCAAGGCTGGAATTGCACCTCGTCGGCTGTGGCGGGACCCCTCTGGAGCTCCTCGAGTCTGGAGCATCGCTGCCCAATCCAGTCGAGGGGACCACCTCAGCCTCCCCTCCTAGAGGCTCGATGATGGCCCCCTCGGTCGGGGTCTGCCCCGCTAGAGGCTTGGACGTCGAGGCCTCAACAAGGATAGCGAGGGCCAGAGGGCCTAGGGGAGGCACTTCAGAAGGGCCCTCATCAGTGGGGGAGCCTTCTTTTTCTTTCATCTACTCTCTTCAGCAGACATGGCCTTCATGGAGGCCAGCATTAGTTACTGCTCGAGGTCTTTTCATTTGGACCCCCTCT
Organism: Amorphophallus titanum; assembly: GCA_024336825.1. Taxonomy (NCBI): domain Eukaryota; kingdom Viridiplantae; phylum Streptophyta; class Magnoliopsida; order Alismatales; family Araceae; genus Amorphophallus; species Amorphophallus titanum. Next base: position 9,920,794 of record JANBPO010002596.1, read on the forward strand.
ACTCTATCTCCTCCCTAGTAGGGGCCCACTTGCCCTTATCTCTGGCAGTCGGGGGACCCTCGATTTCCCGAGCCACCTGAGGAGAGTCGAGGACGACCAGGGCCGGTATCTCCGGGACTCCCTCTCTAGGTGCGGTCTCTGCCGACAACTCCTCTCCCGCACTGAGAATGGCCTCTGCAAATCGAAAAAGAATTCATCAAGGAAAGCCCGATGGGGTCGAGTGAGCAGGCTCGGTTCCCTCGAGTTCTTACCTCCTATATTGGGGATGCGGGTGTAGCGTTGGAGGTTAGCCTTGACATGAGCTCCGCAGTCGACTACCTGTGGCTCTGTAGGATTCTCACGCCATCCTTGACCTCCTGGGACATCACTGTGGGCCTCGAGAGAATCACCAGATGGAAGTTTAGCCAGACCGAGAAGCCCCAAGGAGTACCCTTGCTGAACGCGACCGAGAAGTATTGAGTCTTCCACCCCTTGTGTGAAGAATCTCGGGGGGGAGAGGGTCACGTAGCTCATCCCCCTATTGACTTGAATGAAGAAGAAGCCCCTTCCGGCCTGGGTATGCTCCTTCAACTAATAGAAAGCATGAAATAGATCAAGGGAGTGAGAAAGGCCGCATTTTTGGCTTAGAACTTTGTCCAGTTCACGGTGGAATGTTGGTGTGCCCTGAATAATTCCGTTCTCTTTTCTTTTTAGCTTTGGATGCCCCCAAGCTGGGCTGGGTAGTTGGAGAGTTCATTCTCCCTTTTAATGCCCTCAAGCTGGGGTAGATAGCTAAAGACGAGTTATTCAAAGCATTTGCGTCACGAGCGATTTTGTAGGCAGATAGTAGCAGGGAAATCCGGCTATTGGACTCCACCTTCTTCTCTTTTGTTGGCAGCCCCCAAGCGGGGAATAGAGTCTTACTGTGCCCAGTGGCACCTCAGAGCTTGATTGCAGCTGAGCATCTTTTCATTCTTGCCCCCCCTTTGCTCGGAGAGTGTTGAGCCTCCCTTTATTGTGTGCTGGAGCACGCAAAGCAGCGACCGCATCGTGCCGGTCTTTTCATTTGGGAAGAGACTCTTCCCTGCGTCTTTATCATTTTCCAGTTGACCCATACATGGGTTGACTCCATTCTTGAACTGATGGCTTGAATAAAGCTGGCAACACATCGAGCGATAAAGCAGCATCTTTTCTTTTGTTCTTGGGTTTATTTCTGTTTTGGTCTTCAGTAGTTACCCCATGGACGGTGCACCAGTTGCATTTGTTCGGCCACTTGCCACAGTGGAGGGGACTCTAATTGCACCTCAGGGGGTGTGTTGTTCTAGCTGACATTGAGAGGCCGTGCTGACTGACATCTTAAAGATGGGCAATTGGTGAGGGCAAGGTGGGTCCACCCTATATTCTCCAAGTTGTAATTTGCCACTTTGGACAAAGTCTTCCATGATGCCTTGTGGACATGTAAAATCGCACGTCTGCGTGTCCCGGTCAGTCCAGCATCGACAAACAACTTCAACCGAAGAAATCGCGAAAAGGGCGGGCCATCCACACTCTCCGAATAAACAATACACTGTCGTGAAGTCACCCCCGAAGTCACGTCAGTGAAGAGAAACTAACCCCCAGGAAGCCCGTAACTTGTGGACCCAGATGAAAAAAACTAAGTGGACCATTTATCGGGCTCAAAACGGGCCCAAGTCTACCTCAGCGGCACACTCTTGCGGCCCTTTAACGGCACGCCCTGAGGCCCTTCAGCGGCACGCCCATCCAGTGCCTTCAGCGGCACCCCCTGAAGCCCTTTCAGCGGCACACCCCCAGGCCCTTCAACAGCGCACCCTGAGTGCCTTCAGCGGCACGCCCCTCCAGCACTTCAGCCGCACGCCTTGGAGTGGCCCTTCCCCGGCACACCCTGGCTGCCCTTCGTCGACGCACCCCTGGTGGCCTTCCCGGGCACGCGAACCCTGAAGCGTCTTCAGTGGCACGCCTACGAATGGCCTTCGACGGCACGCCCTGGACCACGCCATCCGACATGTCCGGCAGAAGAAATCTCACGTCATCCCCCTATGGATTCTTGGTGCGCAACGGGTTTAGCTGAGGTGTCAACCGGAGATGGAGACACGCGGGCTACTCCTCTGCCACCAAGGACGCCCGAGTTAAATCCCGTTCAATGCCTCATGTTACCGCGCTCCCCGTTCGCGTTCGAAGGCTCCCGCCACCGGGAGTATAAAGGGCTTTCTTCTCCGACGAATGAACAGAGACAGAGAGAAAAAAATAGACAGACACCACCCGCAAAGACAGAGGAAGACGCTGCCAGAGAAGAGAGAAGAGGAAGAGGATCCCGACATTGGGAGCTCTCCGACGACCGCTAGCAGAAAGAGAGAGTAAGAGAGAGAGAGAGAGGTGTAACGGGGGGTGGGGAAGAGCAGGGAGCCATCACCCCTGCTCGACCCTAACTCCCCAGTTTCTTTCCTCCCCCTCAACCTTCTTCCTCCTCTTGCCGCTGTATCTCCTACTCCCGGTGTTTGGAAGTATACATGGCCGGTCATGGCCTTCATTAAAAGAGTTCTGTTTTCTTTTCTCTTGAGGTTTCTTACTGTCTCCATGTGTTTGAGCCCCTGCGTGAGTGTGTTTGGGTTCTTCTTCCTCTGGTGGTTTCCTCCCTTCCCCTGGTAATCATGTCTCACCTTTGGCATAGCTGACCCCTCTACTCTACCTTCCCTTTGGGTTCGTTGAGGCCTTTTTTTTTCCCGCATCGATCAAGCCAAGATCCCTGGACCCCTTCCCCTTTCCAGCTCCAGTCTACCCAGCTAGCCCTTGGCTTTTACTCCCCTGAACTGACCCCCAACCGGACGCACCTATGCCCCTTGACCAGTAACCCATAGCCCCCCCGATCCTCACCTGTGAACTCCCCTAGCGGTACACCCCTAGCCTTGTCTTCAACAGTGCACCCTTATCCCTCTCAACCCCATCTCTTCAAGCCTTCCCCGGCACAGTCTCCAAATACCCCTTCAGCGGTACACCCTTGCTCCCCCTTTACCAGCACAGCCCTATGTGCCTTTCCCCGGCACACCCCAGTCTCCTCACCGATGTGCTCCCATCCCGGTGCATCCCCAGCCCTTAGCCTCGTCTTCACCGACACGCCTTGTGCCTTCACCGACACAGCCCCCCCGGCCGATCCTTTGCTGGCATACCCCCTTCGCCGGTACACTCTCATGGCCCATCTTTTGTCGGCACACCCTCTTCGCCGGTACACCTCCCCCTTGCCCTGTATACCTTTAGCCCTTGGGCCAGCCCTTCACCAGTACGACCCCTCCTCGCCGGCACAGCCTGACCTCCTCCAGCCTACCTCATCTGGTACACCCCTGGACCCCTTAGCCGGCACGCCAGACCTTGTCCCTTACCCTAACACTTGTAGCCAGGCCTGGAGTCGTCTCCTACTCATTGTCTCCTCTGAGTTTTCTCAGATTTTATCGAAGGTGTTGCAGTTCTTGGGCGCCCACCTGCTATTGTTGGGTTCTGCCACTCCATGTGGGCGCGTTCTCCGAATCTCCCTTACGCCTAGGTTAAGGGGAGATGCTACCAAATTTTTGTTAGAAATAATAATATGATGATGGCAAAGGGAGCAACAAACAAATGGGGTAGTAGCAAGTTTAAGGACCAAAGGAAGCAACAAACAAACGAAATGAACAATGGCAAACTGTTCCGACCAGGGTAAGAGAACTGTAATCAACATGAAGAGAACTGGACCGAATGACGACTAAGCAACTCGAACACCCATCCTGCAAAGAAGAAAGAGAGGAAGATACTTAAGAGAAGGGAAGAGAAAACTCATGCGAACTGCATAAAATTAAGGAAAAGAAAAAAAGAAAGGCCTTAAGAGAATGGGAGAGGAGTGAGCCCCTCATCAGTTCCACCCAGCACACCTACCCCTGGGCCTTCACCAGTGTACCCCGCCCTGGCCTTCCCCGGTACACTTCTAGCCTCACCCTGACCGGCACACCTCCTCGGCCGGTACACCCTACAGCTTGACCTTCCCCGGTGCACCTCCACGCTCCCTAGCCGGTACACCTTACCTAAGGCCTACCCGGTACACCCCTCCAGAGCCCAGGCCAGCACACCCAGCCGTGCCTTGGCCGGCATGCCCAACCCCATGCCTCCCCGACACGCCTCAGGCATGCCCCGCCCGGCACACACCTACCTCGTCCTCGATGTGCACTGACCTCAGCCCAACTAGCGTCGACCTCAGTTGCCTTTTGGTCTTAACCAGCACCGGCCTCGGCCCCTTGCTGCACCGACCTCAGCCCCTTGCTGCACCGACATTGTTTCGTACATTGCCTCGACCTGGCCCTCATGTGCATCGACCTTATTCCCAGCCCATTCAAGCATTGCACCGACCTGGCCCTCATGTGCGTCGACCCTTATCTAGCCCCGTTCACATGTGCACCGACCTTTGTTCAGCCCAGTTGAAACCAGCGCAGACTTCATCCCAGTCTGCACTGACCTTGCCTAGCATGCATAGACCTCTAACCTTGCCTTGCACAGACCTTGCCCATGCATAGCCCCCACCTGCACAGACACCGCCCAGCCTGCACGGACCTTGCACGGACCTTGCACAGACCTTGCATGCACATGCATGGACTTTGCCCCGGCTTGCACGGACCTTGCCCCGGCTTGCACGGACTTGGAACCCTCCTATGCACAGGCTCTGCCAGGCATGCACGGACCCTGATCAGCCTGCATGGACCTTAAGCTCAAAATCTGCACGGACTTCACCTCAACCTGCACGGACCTTGCCCCATCTGCACAGACTAGCACAGACCTCATCGAAGTAACACAGACCCCACCCTACACTAGCTCAAACCTTGACCCTACACTAGCACAGACCTCATCCAGCTAGCATAGCATGCTCTCAACACTTTGTTGCTATCATCAAAACAAAATACACATGCTTGTGCCTAGGGGGGCACAACATTCTCCCCTTTTTTGATGATGGCAACCCACACTCTAAATATTAAGGTTAAGGTGACGTTCCTCCGTGAGTCTTTCACTGTCGATCCTCCTTAGGTGAGAGCTTCCGTGAGAGCCGTCGCTCTCTCATTTTCTCTCTGTTTTCTCCCCTTTGCACAGTCGCTGCCATGCTCTCTCTTTTTCCTGTAACACATCACGGTTTTCATCTTTTACTCTCCACCCTCCTCGCCACTTCGAAGTTTGCCTGTCGTTGTCCTTTTATACAGGTAAAGGGTCCGGGAAAAAATATCTCAAGGAGGGGAAGCTTCGAGGTGAAGAAACGGGGGGGAGAGAGAGAGAGGAGATAAGGGAGAGATGGGGGAGGGGTTACCATGAGATGCCACGTGGCATGGGCCCTGCGGCTTCTCAAGGGACGCCCTCTGGCATCCCTGTGCGGTCGGCCCGAAGGGGCACCGCAGTCGCCGCGTAACAATAACCAAGGGATTTAGAAGCAAGACAAGGGGAGGGAATGGCGGCCAATTTACCCGTGAAGCGAACGGTTAGAAGGAAAGCAACGGGCACAAGGAAGACAAGGGAAACCGCAGTCTCTTGCACCTCCGCCATGGCTGACACAACAGGACAACCCCAAATGCAACAGAAAAGAGAACGCTGTGACGGGCATTCAACTTCTTATAGATGCGAAGGCCTTTCATAGACTCAAGCCTATATGTTGCGCTGTGGCTTCAGAACCTTCTCAGTCAATCGAGGGAAAGCCGTGGTCGGATTGTCGCCACCGTATCTTGTGTACTTAGTGGTCGCATTTGGGACGTCGGATAGCGATCACAACTGGGAAAGCCTCCATCTTTGTGCTCCCTCCGAGTTAAAGTAGAGCGAAAGAGATACCGTGAGAACGACAAGGCAGATGCATTAATGTTTAGCATCATGATCAACAGTTGTGTAATTGCGTAAGCATTGGCAGCAGTGCAACATGCCCTTCTTCCAGTCTGTGCGTTCTTCTACTTGCAAAAAGTTCGTGCCTTCTTCTATCTCAACCAACCACAAGAGAGATCTGAACCCACAGTCTTCTCACTGGTGCTGCATATTCTGAACTATATGGCCAGAGGTCTGCGGTGGAAGCCTCTTCTTGTTTGAGCGATTTCAAACTGCCATCACTTGCTCCAGCAATCTTCTCAACTTGAAAACGCTGCTGCATCAGCATCGGTGCGTAACCTGAAAGCCAAAAAAAAAAAAAAACAACTCTCGAAACGATCTCCTACGTTTCCCTGCCCTGCTTATTACCCGTCCCACATTACCCAGCAGAAACTGCGATGGATGTAACCAAAAGATCTGAGCTGGGAAAGGGGGGAAACCATGAAATGTGAACCGGCGGAAGTGTCTCCTTTTGAGCAAAAGATGTGAACTTTTTTGCAGCATACTACAAGCTAATGACGGGGATTAGACTTTGAAAGGGTTTTGAAGTTTTTTTATTCAATACATCTTCGTGGTCAGAAAGAAAAATAGTTTTTTTATTAACCACATAGGTGTTTATGTTTTACACAGCGGGAATGTGGTGGGTCATCGACACCAATCACAGCAGGGGATATATCATCAGTTGCATCTTGGTTTATATAGTCCTATCAATCTGCGTGGGTCAATCGTGTTCGGGGTGCACATCACATAAGTGCACACCTGGTGGGCGGCAAGCATCACATTCCCCTCCACTCTCCTCGATAGGCGCAGGCAGGGCAAGAACAATAGTCGCAGGCTCATCCCTGGCTTCAGGTCCGGAGCTAGAAATCTTAAGCATGGGATCAGAAGTTGGCTCTGGAATAGTAGGAGAAGATTCCTCATGCCCTTCCATCTGGATAGCCTCCTCAAGCTCTGCCCCGGCAATGATTGCTAGGTTATCTGCTGTCTCAGCTATTTTCTCCTGAATCTCCAACAGAGTTGTCCCAGCATCAACAATATCATCGGCCAGCCCTTGTTCGATGGCCAAGGGTGAATGCTATAGCTACTCCACAATATGGTCAAGCCCAGGAATTTTTAAAGGCTCACCGAGGATCGTCGTCTTGAGATTCCCATGTGGAAATCATAGCGCAAGTTGCCTCCATACGGGCACTGCACCTTCACCAGGGGAGAACGTGAAGGACTCTAGCTGAGGGATTGGAAGCAAGGGTGCTGCGCTCTCTGGCGGTGGAACTGGCCCTGTGAGAACGATAGGGTCATTTGTAAAATAAGTAGGCCCAAGAAAGAAAAGACATTGTCAAAAGCCACACTACAGGACACAGACAACATTAAGGAGACCAAACAAAGTTTGAGACTTACCTCGATTGGAACAAGGCCCAGTTTGGTCTTCATAGGGGGCTCTATCGATGGGTGGGTCAATCTGGAAGTAACCTCGCATTCCTCCAACAGAAGACTCAGAGCAACAAGAAAGCCTGGCTTAAGCATAGTCAGGCTAAATGCTAAGAGATCGCACCCTTAAGAAGCGGATGGAGTGGTCCTGCCACTAGAAGCTGCTCGCCGCTTGAGGTCCCAAAATCTACTAGTTCCTCAGAGAGTGGACTTTTCGACAAACCTACTACTTCAGTAGCCAGCCCCTATAGATGTGTCAAACTATCTGAGGCCACCTCTGAGGTGCTCCTTTTGGTCGCTAGAGTAGCTAGTCACTCCAATGAATGTCGGCTCGTCAATGCTCCATGAACTGGAACACTAGGCAGAGGAGCCTCGACAGAAACGGAAGGGCCAATACCTACTCGGCAAAACAAGCCTATAAATTTAAGGCAATTCACAGGGAATTTAAGGAAGAATAATGATGATAGAATACTTTGGCCTTCATGGCTGGGCGTAACTGAAGGCAAATCTACTTCTATCGAGAAGGTGGTTGCTACACCACCTCCCCCAGTGACAACAACCTCCTCCGTGGCAGGAGTAGGTTCAGGCACAAAAACTGAGATAAAGAAAAAGAGAAGGAAAAAAAGAATGAAGGTTAACTCATGATCATCACAAGAAAATAAAATAAAGGGTTATACCTGTAGTAGGGTGCTCTTGTGGTTGTGAGGCCTCAAATTCCTCGAACGTTGTAATCGTCGGGAGTGGCACCGCAGGTTGTCATGCTGTGGCTTTCTTCTGTTGTTCTGCGGCTTCTGTTCGAGCTCTCTTAGCTCAAGTCACCACCTCCTTGATATGAGGCCTCTCCCACTTTTTCGAGCCACCAGTCAACAAAGGGATGGTTGTTGGTGCAGCAACCGAAGCCTCAAAGTAGCTCAGCTTGTGAGCTTGCAAGATTAATTTTCTATACTCCCCGATTCTCTTCGAATCATGGTGATTTGCATAAAAGATACCAACATGGTGGTCATATAAGTGGATGATGATATATGTCCCAAGAGGAGCAAGAACGCGTGTAAATGGACAAATGCAAATTCGGAGGAACGCACCTACCGATCCTAAATACAAAGGTGAGAGTCTCATAAGTTACCCTGTACAAGGATTATTTAGGACTTCAGGTATCTTTTGTGCATCAGCGTTAGTAATCTTGTTTTGAGTACTCCTTTGTTAATTGCTTCACTTCTGACACATTCTTGACTTTAATCCATCAATTCATACTACCATGACATGATTGTGCGCTGAGAGATATCTATTTTGAGAGCTAATCCAGTCATTTCCACCAATGTGTCTTAGTCTTGAATCTCTCTTCTGACACTTTCCCTACATCTCATACTCTACACTGCTCCTTCTACAGCACCCCTCATATTTTTGCTGATGTCAAAGGGGGAGAGAGTTTGTATTGTAGTTTGTACGTCAAGGGGAGAGAGAGCATGTTGAGGAGTCAACCTAGCTTCATTTGTCTACATGTGTTCACTGCATATCCTGCATATCATGCTGAATTTTCCATGAATTTTCCATGTACATAAGTTTGTGACGTGTTGCATGACAAGATTCAAAACCTTGAGTACAATGACTCATAAGTTGTCATCATCAAAAATGGAGAGAATATTTAGTAAACTGTGTTTTGATGATCTCAACGTTCTTATTGTTCAAGTCAAAGTCAGCACTGGCATATGAAGAGATCATGAAGATGAGCAGTAGGGCAAGGTTGAATTCAAGATACATAAATCTAAAGGAACAAGAACCTACTAAGGTTGAAAAAGAAACTCAAGATGCAAAGGCACAGAAATCAAGATAATTGGTTGCACAAGAATCAAGGCAAGTGATGCAAAAGAAAAAAATTAAAAAGAGAAAGTCAAGTGGAGTTCACCCTCTTGCTCAATCAAATGAAAAATCAAGGCAGACAAAACAATCAGTTAAGGGTGACAAATAGCTCTTAAGGGTGACAAATAGATAGATAAGGGTGACAAATAAGTGTTACCCATGACAAATAGCCCATAAGGTAATTTCTTCAAAGGCTGCATCGACCTCACAGTTGCACTACTCTGACCTCAGCCATGGTGCATCGACCTCTAGGTGATGATGCTTCGACCTCATCATCAGACGCTTCGACCTCACGAGCGTCAACTGCCAATCTACAGGCAATCAACGCTGGCTGCATTGACCTCACCATGTTGGTGCTCCGATCTCATCACACCTTCAAGTCAAAAGTGTTGACTCCAAGTGTTGACTCCTTTTTGTGGACGTTATGTCGTGCCACACTACTTCGACCTCACCTTTATAGGAGGTCGACCTCAAGCTCTTCACAGAAGCCGGTTATCAGGCCACTTTCAACTGCTACTTCGACGCATGGGTAGTGCAGCGTCGATGCACCCAAGGATCATCTGAAAATAGTCTAAAAGATCTGTCCTTTTTGAAAACTTTGCAAGAACCAAAAATAGCAACCATAAACCTCCAAAAACATAGTTTTTGAGGTGTGAAAAGGCTCCTATTATAGGCAACTGTCATTGTCATCATTGGTTACCATATCAGCCATTTTTGGATAGAAGTTTGGATAGGTTACAAATGTAGGAAAGGTCACCTATCAAGGGTAACCTACTTTTTGCCTTCGGCCAATCAATGTTAGGTCTGAAGATCTTCCAAGACAGAAGGAGGTCCTCTCTGCTTGCCAACCAATAAGATTGAGATGTTACAGGGTCTCTTGTTCAAAGTTCACTTGTTTAATCCAGCCAATCAAAATGCCAAGTCTTGGAGGGAAAATCACTGCCCCTTGAGGCTATAAATTGGATGCCCCTCCTTTGCATGGGGCTACTGCTGCCACTACTGTTGGAGGCACCTATACTAGTCTCCATAAAGTCAACCTCTCTAAACAAAAACTTCTCACGCCTGAAACTGTAACTTCCTAGCATGCACACAACTGGTCTTCTGAAGGATAGGCTTATGATTCAAAATAGATCTCGCTAAAGATAGCACTTGCACATAAGGAAAGTGGTCCTCCAAATCAATAGAAACTAGAAACTTGTCCAGCGTAGAGCAAAAAGTATTTGCTCGTAGATTGGACCAAGTGAACCGACCATGGGCCATGCCAATGTCTACCAACGTTGCTTTCTGGATGAAATCAGAGAAGTTATTCATGTCTTTTGCATGTATACTATTCCTTGTCCTCTCCCACGGGGTAGCCGGACCTTTGACCCGCCACGCAGACAGCAATCGAACCACCTGCCTCTCCACTCGAACTTCTCGTCCGAAGACCCAACCCCGACGCAACGTCTTAGTCACCCCTCCGAACCGGCATGACAGATGAACCCGGGCGTTTTGAATTTGAAACGCCTGCCAAAGGATCAGCCGACCGTACATCACCAACCTCCTGATGCTCCCCTTGTTGCCCTAGCAGTGATAGCGGTGGCCTTTGCAGCTTGTCCTTCACCCAGATCTGGAGGGCGACAACAATGCTGGCGAGGTCCACAGTGACTATTGCTGGTATCACCGTCGGACCGGCAACTTGGACGATGGTGACAACTGTCGTTCTCAAACCCATCAGAGTAAAGCCTAGAGAACCTTGCTCCACACGCCCGAAGCTCCTGACTAGGAAGCCCATGCCCCCTTTGTCACAGAGGAAGATGGGGATCCCCTCAATGGCGATCCTGAATCTTCTCGCCGGCGGGTTAGGGAAGGTGCCCCTAGTCTCCGACCACCGTTGGAGGCGGAGAATGGATCCCCCGTTGCAAGGAAGCCGGCTTCAGCCATCCACGCCACCGCTTCTTCCTCCTGTCCCATCGCCAGAAAAATAGACCCTGTCACTTGGGAAACCTCCTAGTCGCCCCCTGGCAACCTCCCCCAACTGCCGCTGGACCTCCACGGCTTCCACGGCCCCTTCCAAAGGAGAGACACAAAGGCATCTTCTCAGCCACCCAAGCCAACCTTGCAGGAGCTCTACCGGGAACTCCCCTATGTCCAGCCAATGTTTTTTCGCAGGCCCTTCGGAGGATGATTACCCTGTACGACATCGGTGAATGACCGGCCACTCCCTGGGACACCCTGAACCTTGGCAAAAGACGGAGCCAGGCCTCTGCAGAAACGCCTGATATGGCCCCTTTTGCGATCCCCACTGTTGGAGGATAGCTCCGGCGAGAGCGCCCCCCCCCCCCCCCACAAGACGCCCAAAATCCCAGAGCTTCTCACTCTAGAGTTAGAGAGAGCAGATTTGGTTTAGGTTCATTACAACCTCATCTTAGTGATGCAAGTGAGTAATGTTTCACTTATTCTAGACTTTTCAAATTTTTGGAGCCATTTCTGCGACATTACTCTTCATCTCTAAAATCACGTCTGAAGAACTATGTTCATTAACGGTTGTTTGAGATATCCTGTTAGCCAGCTAAGGGTTTTGATGCTTGACATATTGGTACGTTTTATAGACAGGTACGTTATGGAGTGCGAGGGACTCACTGTCCTTGTATTAGCCTTACTCAACTAATGCACACTGTCCTACAGATATCTAGACTTGAAATTTTGGGTGAAATGCCAGTTCAATCTGAGTTTTTCTAAGTTGTAATTATCCCTCATTTCTTACCTGTTTTTGGGTTGCAACGGGTCGCACCGGTTCCTTTTCGGTACTCGGATCTCGAGTTATTACAGTTGGTATCAGAGCGAGGTTGTGGAGGTGCATAAGAATCTGGAATGGTTGTAGTGGTCCAGAAGGTCCATGAGTGTCTCGTACAGTCGGTGACTGGCTTAGGGCCGTGTGTTTTACTGATTTGTGGTTGTTTTCCTTGATGCCAGGGGGGTGGTTTATGGCGCTGAGGAGGAGGACTCGTTCCCAGCAGGGAGAGTCTGGTGAGGGTCAGGAGGAGCAGAGTAGAGCTACGATTCCAGAGGGTGTAGCTGGAGGTGTGCGAGTTCCAGGAGCAGAGGATTTATTTCGAGGCATGTTTCAGTATGTTCTTCAGCAGTAGGGAGGTGAAGCTGGCGAGGGCTCGGTGACTCGGGGAGGTCATGGTCGGGTATTGAAGGAGTTCTTACAGTTCCAACCGCCCCTTTTCAATGGGCAGCCAGATCCAGAGGTGGCCAAGGAGTGGCTAGATGATTTGGAGAGGATTTTTAGTGCCATGGAGTGTGCTGAGGAGGAGAAGGTGGTGTTGGCTACGCATTGATTGCAGGGATCAGCCCGATCTTGGTGGATGTCAGAGTGGGGAGCAGTACTGTTCCAGTCTCGTCCTCTTCGGTAGATCATGTGGCTGGAGTTTGTTGCTGCTTTCGAGCGTACTTTTTGTCCGTTCTTCATTAGGTCGCAGAGGCTACGCGAGTTTCTGGAGTTGACCCAGGATGACATGTCTGTGATGTAGTACCGATCCAGGTTTATTGAGCTAGGTCGTTATGCGTCTCATATTATGGCAGATGAGGAAGTGAAGATTAAGCAGTTTGTTGGAAGTCTGAGGGCAGAGCTGAGGCATCCCCTTCTTGCATCGGGTCTAGCTAACCTGGATGCAGCTTGCAAGGCAGCAGTGACATTGGAGAGAGATTTGCAGAAGGTTCGAGGGTAGGGCAGTGCAGGTCAGGTTCAGGCAGGTTTTAGTCAGCCGATGGATGTGCAGTAGCAAAGTACCGTCCAGCCCTCAGCAGGTGGTTCAAGGGTAGCTCAGTCTGCGGCTTCAGCATCAGATTCATCGTCCCTTGGCTCGAAGCTCAAGAAGCTGCTCAAGGAAGCTGATTTTGGCAGGAGGCGTTGGGATCGCAAGGAGCCGAAGTAGCAGTCAGTGAGCAGTGTTCAGCAGCCTGTGTCTTTTCAGCGCCAGGGTTCGGTGAGTGGTTCTCGAGACGGATGTCTGAGGTGCGGCGGTTCTCATCTAGGCAGACAGTGTTCGGAGCCTGTGGTTTATTTCAGGTGTCACCAGCCAGGGCACATGGCACGTGATTGCCCACAGAGACCGCGTCAGTCGCCCGAGTTTCAGTAGCAGTTTCAGTCCCAGCAGATGCCGTCACAGCCGCAGTAGTACCAGCAGCAGGAGCAGTTTCCTCAGTTGACTCGGTCAGCCACAGTAGGGAGGCAGAGATCCCGAGGCAGAGTTACTCACATGACCAGAGCGGAGGCTGAGGCGTCGCAGTTGGTGGAGGGTACTCTTCCAATTTTGGGTTCCGCGGTTCATGTTTTGTTCGATTCTGGTGCGTCTCATTCGTTCATCTCGGAGGATTTTGCTCAGAGTGTGGAAGACCCAATGGCTGAGATATCCTGTGATTTGGCAGTAGAGTTGCCTACCAGGGACTTCATGATCACCCCGTATTGCTTTGAGAAGGTGCATGTGTAGGTGGAAGGGCGGAACTAACCGGTTACACTTTATGCATTGTCGCTCCAGGACTTTGATGTGATTTTGGGCATGGATTGACTTGAGGCCCATCATGCCTTGGTGGATTGCGGCTCGAAGAAGGTCTACTTCCGGCAGCTTCGTGGACCAACCTTCTACTACCAAGGTATCCGGTCTTCCTCTTCCCGCTTGCTTATTTCGGCTATTAGGGCTCGTCGATTGCTTGATGTGGGTTGTCAGGGTTTTCTCGCTTCTGTGATTTTGGTCGATCGGTAGTGTCCGGATGTGGAGGACATTCTGGTTGTGTGTAAGTTTTCTGATGTTTTTTTCGAGGAGTTGTTAGGGTTGCCACCACAGCGAGAGATTGATTTCGTGATTGAGGTGGTACCAGGTACGGTGCCTATGTCGAAGGCCCCTTATCGTATGGCACCTGTGAAGTTGCGAGAGCTGAAGGCACAGTTGCAGGAGCTGTTGGCGAAGGGGTACATTTGTCCGAGTTATTCCTCATAGGGTGCGTCGGTGTTGTTCGTGAAGAAGAAGGATGATAGTTTGAGGATGTACATCGACTATCGTCAGTTGAACCAGGCGACTGTTAAGAACAGGTATCCGTTGCCTCGGATTGATGACTTGTTTGATCAGCTTCAGTCGGCCCGAGTGTTTTCGAGGATCGATTTGAGATCGGGCTATTATCAGCTGTGGATTTGAGAGTCTGATGTGGAGAAGACGACGTTTCGATCGAGGTGTAGGCATTATGAGTTCTTGGTGATGTCGTTTGGGCTCATCAATGCCCCCACAGCATTCATGGATTTGATGCATAGGATGTTCTGTCCGTACTTGGACCAGTTCATGGTCATGTTCGTGGGTGACATCCTTATGTATTCAGGGTCTACTGAGGAGCATGTGCATCATTTGAGAGTGGTGTTGCAGACCTTGCGCGATCACCAATTATATGCCAAGATCAGCAAGTGTGAGTTCTGGCTTCGAGAAGTGCACTTTTTGGGACACGTGATTTTGGGTAATAGTGTTTTCGTGGACCCAGCTATGGTCGAGACAGTGGTGCAGTGGCCGAGGCCGAGTTCGGTCACGGAGATTCAGAGCTTTTTGGGGCTTGCGGGCTATTATCGATGGTTTATTCAGCATTTTGCTCGTATTACGGCCCCGATGACCAGGCTTACGTAGAAGGATGTGCCTTTCATCTGGATGGGAGAGTGTGAGCAGAGCTTCATGGAGCTGAAGAGATTGCTCACTACTACTCCGGTGTTGGTGATGCTATCTGGATCGGGAGGTTTCGTGGTGCGTGCAGATGCTTCCTAGGCAGGTCTTGGTGCTGTGTTGATGCAACATGGGAGAGTTTAGCGTATGCATCTCGACAGTTGAAGCCACATGAGGTGAACTACCATGTTCATGATCTTGAGTTAGTGGTGGTGATTTTCGCCCTAAAGATCTGGAGGCATTATCTGTACGGCGAGAAGTTCAAGCTTTTCACTGAGCATCAGAGCTTGAGGTATGTGTTCCCGTACAAGGACCTTAACCTCAGGTAGAGGAGATGGATGGAGTACACGAAGGATTATGATGTTACTCTATCTTATCAGCCTGGCAGGATGAATGTCGTGGCTGATGCTCTGAGTAGGAGGGTAACGGTCAGTCAGATGTTTTTGAGGAAGTGGAGGCTTTGGGAGCAGGTTCCGGCCATGACTTTTAGGCTCAAGATCCCGCAGGATCATGGTTTGGCTGTCCTTGCCAGTCTGACTGTCACGCCAGCTGTTCATCGATAGGTGACTGAGGCTCAGCGTGCAGACCCTGAGCTACCTCGTATTCTGTCGATGGCCGAGGTGGAGTTTGGTGAGGATGGAACTGTGAGATTCAGAGGTAGGTTGTACGTCTCGGTCGAGGAGCAAGTGAGGCGTACGGTGCTGCGTGAGGCTCATGGGAGTCGATATGCTGTGCACCCCGATTCGGCTAAGATGTACCAGAACCTAAAGAGACAGTTTTGGTGGCCTGGCATGAAGAGAGATGTGGCAGAGTTTGTGGCCATGTGTTTGACCTGTCAGTAGGTGAAGGCTAAGCACCAGCGACTAGGAGGCACACTTCAGCCATTGGAGATACCCTCGTGGAAGTGGGACCATGTGACCACTGATTTCGTGGTTGGGTTATCGAGGACGTCTAGTGGGTATGATTGTATTTGGTTACTTGTGGATAGACTGACGAAGACGGCTTGATTGCTGCCAATCAAAGTTAGTTGGAGCGTGCAGAGATTGCCCTGTTTGTATGTGGAGCGGATCGTCCCGTTGCATGGAGTCCCCATCTCCATTGTGTCCGATCATGATCTGTGCTTCACATCAGGATTCTGGAAGAGTTTTCAGCGAGCTCTAGGCACCGAGTTGACATTCAGCTCAGCTTATCATCCTCAGTCGGATGGCCAGTCTGAGCGGACCATCCAGACTTTGGAGGACAAGTTGAGATCGTGTTGCCTGGAGTGGCAGGGGAGTTGGACCCACCATTTACCGTTAGTGGAGTTTGCCTACAACAACAATAAAGTTTATATCATTTGGACATCATTTGCATATTTAAAAATTGCCTCTATTTTTATATTTTCTGCATTTAGTTTGTAGGTAGATTCGGGACAAATTCACAAGGCCGCATTGCTTAACGATTTAAATTGCCTTCCTGGGTTGGTTCGGCCTATTTTTGGATTCCATTGGCTAGTCCTTTGTATTGTCTTTCCACTCATAGTTCATTTGCATCATTTGGGTCACATTTACCAAGTTAAATATTGTCATCATTTTAGCATTTTGTGCCTAAAATCTACATGCAACCTGTGCATAGGTTCACAGTGCCATCTTTCTTGGATGATTTAGTTGGCCTCTCGAGGTCAGATTGCCTTGTTATTAGGCCCATTGTGCAGACCTTTGTATTGTCTTTCCATCCACAGTTTATTTGTATCATTTGGGTCACATTTGCCTAGTTAAATATTATCATCATTTTAGTATTTTGTGTATAAAATCTGCATGCAGGTTCAGGGGCAAACAAAGGTACGTTATTCTTTTATGTGTTTTCCTATCTTTTAATGCCTAGTTGTCCCTATTTCTGGTCTTGCATTACTGTTATTTATATTGTTTTATATTTTTCATATATTTTTGTGATGTTTACATAATTTTATTATTGTCTTGATGTGCTAGACTTAGGCTAAAAATTGCATACACTCCGGTGCACAAAGGGTCATGCATATTGCCATATTGTAGTTGCATTCGCCCTTAGTAAGTGATCCTCTCACTCCCATATTCCTTGGACTCGATTAGGTAATCTTATCCGAGTCCTCCGTAAGTCCCTGCGAGCCATGGATTCCCACACGGACGCTGGGCCAATTGCACCTTTCCACCCCATAGTTTTGCATTTTACATACGTTACGAGAGAGTTAACCATAGATTAACCCAAAGTTCGGACCTTCTTCCTATAGGGCATTTATGTCTTAAGAGAATTATGCTTAATTTAAGTCATTAAAAGGCCCACCAAAACATTAGAAAAATAAAACTTAATGATCATATCAACTTGTTTGATCTTGGTTGAACCCTCTCACACCCATATTATTTGTTTGGGCTTGTCTAGGCCCATTTGTGGTGTTTTTGTGCTTCATCCCTCATCATTCATATAGGTTTTGTTGTTAGGCCCATTTAGGTTAGTCCATTCTGTGTGTCCATTTCTCTATTCTCATTATCCTACGTTTCTTTTCTTTTTTCCCTTTGCATCATTGAGTCAGCCTCCTCATTGATCCCCGAGTCCTCACTTCCCTCATTGTATTTCTCAAATTTTTCCTATATAAAGTCTCTATTTGCCCTCATGGAGTGCCATTCTTTTTTTACATATTACCCTTTTTCTTCCCCGTCTTCCTATTCCCATGTGGATTTCTCTTCCCACGTGGGCCCATCTACTCGTAGCCCTTTCGACCTGCAAGTAAATCTCATGGCCCACTTATCATCTCTCGCTTGCCAAATGGAGCCGGTCCAGGCATAAAAACTCGCTGCTAATCACCTTATTGGGCCTCATTCCTTTAACGGGTCCCATTCTCTTAGTGGGCCTTATTCTTTCAATGGGATTCATCCTTCTAACGGACCTCCCTCTTCTACTCTTAGTGGGCCCCCCTCCTTTAATGGGCCCTCTTATTCTATTAATGGGCCCCATGTTGCTACTGGCACAGTCGGTCCTTATTCTCATGTTCATGATTTTTCTGAGCCCACATATCCTTCTATTCCTGGGATGGGCTTTCCTTCTTCTCGGTCCGGATCTCCTTGCACGCCTGCACCTACACACGGACAGAGACCCACATTCCCTGACGCTCCCCCCCCCCCAATATATATATATATATTTATATTTATATTTATACAAGTGTGTGTGCGCCCGTGTGCCAAGATCGATCGGAATCGATCGGCATGCAGGCAGCACGCTTTTTCCTGGACCATAAAACGCCTTGGTTGATCATTATATTAATATTTATACAGAAAAGCAGAACCTGAATTAAGGCGGTGCGTACTGGTAACAGTGGCAGATCTCCGGAAGTGATGCTATAAAATATGTAAGATCCGGAGGGAAGCGCGGTGCCGGTGATGAGAAGATAAGAAGTGGGGGGAGGGGGGGAGGGGGGAATTGATGTACGACGGCTCAGCAAGGGGCGGAAGCACGCTTGTTATGATTGAAAGTGCGTTGGTTCCGAGAAGAATAGCTCCCCCCACTACCGGTACCGGCCCTTTCATGCACCCTCCCTCCCTTTAAAAAAATTTAAGTTTGTACTGGTCACGCGAGCCTGACGAGAGTGGGGAGAGTGAGCAGAGGCGATGTTAATATTTTGGGGGATATGTAGAAACGTTGGGATATTAATCTGCACCCGGCTCATCCCTCATCCCATCCCTTTCAAAGTGTGGGACTGCGCCGTTCAACTTGTCGTGAAAGGGAAACGCTCCGCGCCCGACAACAGGCGTGGCATGAAGCGGGGGGGTCTCATGTCCCCTGTGAGGATCCACGCACACACAGAGAGAGAGAGAGAGAGAGAGATATGAAAGCCAGCACCACCGCCGGTGGAATATGCAGAACATGTCACCTGCTCCTCTCCCCATTCGCAGAGGCGATCGTAGATGGTTTCCTAGCTAGAAATGCCCGTCACTGTCCACCTGCCACCTTGCCCCCAACTAAAGGAGATGATCCCGAATCAGGATGGTGGATGGACTGGGCAACGGATGGTTGTAGTACTGTTACTACTGCTACAACCACTATAGCTACAAGATCCACTGACGAGATCTGGCCATCAATATTATGGCGGCAATCTTGGCCTCGCTTGCTAGCTAGCTCTAGCTAGTTAATTTGGCGCTTCTCAAGCCTGCATGGACACTCGGAATGAATTAATCGTCGGCAGCAGCTACCAATTACTTGCTTAGCCACAACCCCCCCGCCCCACCCACTCGGATTAACGCGCGATTGGAGCAGCACGTCCATCATCAATCGCGCGCGCTGAAATGTCGCCTGCAACTCCCTGCAGGTCGAGGTTATACGTACGTAGATATGGCAGTACGATTCTGTGGGCCGGGAAATGACAGCCACCTCAAATAAAGAGCCCTCAGGATCGCATCTTCCTGGTCATTAACTTTATGATTAATTAACCACTGGAATATTCCACTTCATTTGATTCTTCTCGTACATGTATCAGAAATATAATTGAGACGATTATTACGGCAGGATTTTTTTGTTTCCAATACATATTGGCTGCAAACAGGTGCGCAGAATAATTAATGATACTACGGCTCCTTTGGTTATTAATTGCTTGCAGATGAGGCCATAATTAATTGAGTGAGTTTAATTCTAGATATCCCACTTAAGGTACGTAGCGTGGCTAATTACTAGAGGGTGTTGGGACTTTGTCGGATTCTACTAAGAGTAACCGTGTTTAAATCAAAATTATCAGAATCGGATCGATATCTAAATTAGGTGATGAATTAGTTCGATTCGAACCGATTTAACTATTCAATCGAAATGATTTAAACTGTGATATTATTAATTTGTCTCATGTTAAGTTCCTTTTGGGTGGAAAGGTATGTCAGACTTTTATGGTCTGAAAATATAGTGAACTTCTCCCCATAAAGATAATGTCGCCAGATCTTTAAGGCAAAAATAACAACAGCTAGTTCTAGATCATGGGTAGGGTAATTTTTCTCATGACGCTTCAATTACCTTGAGGCATAACAAATCACCTTGTCATGTTGCATAAGAACGCACCTGAGGCCAATGCCAAATGCATTCATATAAATTTCAAATCCACCTCCTTAAATAGGAAGTGCCAAGACGGGAGTAGTGGTGAGATGTTCCTTAAGCATTAGGAAACTCTTGTCACAATCTTTCGTCCATATGAAGGGATTTCCCTCTCTTGTAAGTCTAGTCAAAGGGGAGGTAATTTTGGAGAAGTCTCTAATGAATCGCCTATAATAGCTAGCCAAACTGATAAAGCTTCTAACTTTAGAGACGGTCGTTGGCCGGTTCCAATTCTTGACAGCTTCTAGTTTTGAAGGATCAACAGTGATACCTTCTTTTGAAATAATATGGCCAAGGAAAGAAACCTTCTTTAGCCAAAACTCACATTTGCTGACTTTCGCATAGAGTTGGTGTTCTCCTAGAGTTTGTAAAGCTATTTTTAAATGCTCTTCGTGTTCCTCCTTACTCTTGGAGTACATGAGAATGTCATCAATAAAAATGGTCAGAAATCGGTCGAGATAGGGCCTGAAGATATTATTCATAAGTTGCATAAATATTGTCGGGACATTAGTTAACTCGAACGGCATCACCACGAACTCGTAGTGCCCATATTTACTTTGGAAAGCAGTCTTGTATATGTCTTCATCTTTAATCTTGAGCTGATGGTATCTCGACTTGAGGTCTATCTTGGAGAATTATTTCACTCCAGAGATTTGATCAAAGAGCTCGTCGATGCGCGGCATCGGATATTTATTTTTGATTGTGAGTTGATTTAGTTGCTGGTAATCGATACATAACCTGAGAGATCCGTCCATCTTCCTGACGAATAGAATTGACACACCTCAAGGGGATGTGTGAGGTCGAATGAAGCCCTTGTCTAATAACTCCTGAAGTTGCTTCTTCAATTCTTTGAGTTCCATGGGGGGCATCTTGTAAGGAGCTATTGAAACAGGTGCTGCTCCAGGAATGAGTTTAATAGAGAAGTTTACTTCCCTTTCGAGTGGTAAACTGGGTAATTCAGAAGGAAAGGCATTGGAAAATTCTCGGACAATAGGGATTTCTTCCAAGATGACTTCCTTAGACTCGGTAATAATCACAGAAGTAAGGAAAGCTTCACAACCTTGCGAGATGAGTTTGCAGGCGTGAAGGGAAGAAATAAGAACATGATGCTTCCTATATTTAATGCTAATGAAAGAAAATCATGGAAGATCCGATTTGTGGAAAGAAATTCTCCTATTGCGATAATCAATATCGGCATAATGATCAACAAGCCAATCTACGCCTAAGATGGCATCGTAACCTTCCATATCAAGGCATACGAGTTTTGCGGGAAGATTATGGCCTTCTATTGTTACCTCACTATTTGGGTAGTGAGTTGTAAGTTTAGTTCCAGGACGTCAAGGTGTTGTAATAGCTAGGTCCGAAGGTAAGGGAACAGGTGAAACAGATAAAATTTTTACGAAAATAGTATATATAAAGGAATGAGAAGCACCAGTATCAAATAGTATAAAAGCAGGATGGGAATAAATTTGAATGGTATCTTCCATTAACCCATCATCCTTTGTCGCTTTAGGGCCATTCATGATGCAACTCATTCATTTTTTCAATCTTTCTGAAAAATTTCTAAAAATACCAGAAATTAGTAATAACATTTTGGGGTCCAACACCCATGTTTTAACATCGAACATACACACTCAGATTGCAGCAAGCCTTTTAGGGTTGACCTTATCAGCAGGGGTTCATTTCACATCAGAGATCACTGAGACACCCAAATACGACAGGGCAATTTCTAACCTGAGTACAGCCTCATTTCCTTTCTTCACAACCTTAGCATTAATCACACCATTTGCCACCTGGAAAAGAAAAAAGAAATCCATGAATTAGTCAAGGGTAAGAATGCTTTGGTCTAAGCACAGAAATTTCTTAGACTAAAAGAAAGTGTCATGCACAAAGTATCCTCACTGAAATAAAGAAGGGTAGCAACTCGCCGTTCATTTTATCTATTATAGGGAAATATTTCTGATGTTTGCGCATAACCTGGATAGGCATGCAATCATAGTTAGCAGAAAAATAAAATCATGGGTAGCAAATTCATATAATCAAAGAGAATAAATAATCTTCTAGGTTAATATTAATACATCAAAACAAGTTTAGCTATCTGCAATCACATATTTCTGTCTAAATTTAGCAGATGATGTAAGCAAGATAAGCTTTGAGAATAAAACAAATGTGCAAAATTGCATGAACGAAAGCCTCAGATGAACTAGACAGGCTCGCAACTGAATCTAGCAACATGTGCACTCACTGTCCTGAGGATCTTCCCCAGATGACTAGGGCGGAGACTGCAGAGCTTCCAGATCCGTTCACTGAGGAAGAGATAAAAAAGACTGTTTAATGTGGCAGGTGATAAAGCCAATCTGGGATGGGTTTCTTCTTCCATTGGTACTTCTGAAAGTTTATAAAGAATGACTTTTCTTACTGCAATAAGGGAGCACCAGGAAGGTAGAGGTGACCTACGAAGAGTTAAGAGGACCTTGGCACACGCCCCAGAAAACCTGGGAGCTGAACGTCTTCAAGACTAATACCCATCATCTGTTAATGAGATGCAAAAAATTGTACAGAGATGTTCACATTTTGTGTTTAAAAATGTCCCTCAGCGGGAAGAGTGGAGAGGCAGTAGACCCCTGTTGCACCAGTTACTTTTCTCAAATAAATCGAGACACTTCCCTCGACTTGGTCGAGGCTCAACATTCGACGTACCGCCGTTCTGTAGAATATTTTCAAACATCGGGACACTGTAGCCCATGTATTACACTGATTATAAACCCCTTGCAGAAATCGAGGTGGTTGAAAGCCGAGTTAAATCCACAGCGACTGTTAGGGTCGTGTGGTCTCAGATGAACTCCGAGAAACGAGAAGCAAGGATTCATTCCTCCGACATCCAAGGTGGAGGATAATAATAAAAAGAGAAGAGAGACCTCGCAGCAAAGAAAGAGGGCGAAAGAGAGGATGTACACACCTCCGAAGAAGTCCAACGCACGTGTATCACGTAGCTCAGGCGAGCACGAGCCCCCTCTTTGGGGAAGACGACAAACGAACAAAAGTCACGCTTCCTCCTCTCTCCACGCGGGGTGTTGCGAGCAAAAGGGCTGAAAAAAAACATGAGGGCTAGGGTTTAAGTAAGGAGAAGACCCAGGGGAACCCGTCTGAGGTCGGACAGACCCGCACGGGGTCGCCCGACCCCAGACAGTCCCGCGCAAGGCCGGGGCAGACCCATACGTGGTCATTTGACCCCGCCCCCTCTCTCTCAAAAAAAAGGTTCGCTTAAGTGCCAATGGCTGGACTGCTATTGGCTTGGACACCGATGGTTAGAGAGCTGTCGGCTTAACTACCGATGATTAAGTAGCTGTTGGCTTTAATGGCGATAAATGAAAAGCTATTGGCTTTGAAGCCAATGGATGCAATGTTTATTAGTTTTATGCCAATTACTGGTGAGTTGTCGGCTTAGCGGCCGATAATTGGAAACTTGCTAGCTCGATGCCAATAATTTTGTTTTTTTATTTATTCCTTTTTTTAATATCTTTGAACAACTATCGTCCTGGACACCAATGGTGGAGAGATTTAAGCATTCTTTTGATATAATTAAATAGCTTTCGACACGGACGTCGATGGGTGAGGAGCTGTCGACATGAAAGTCGATAATCATGGAGGTGTTGGCATGAAAGCCGATAATTAAAGAGCTGTCGGCTCAGACGCTGATAATTGGGAAGCTATTTGCTTAAAAGCCAATGGACGAAGTGTTTATTAGTTTAATGCTAATGATTGATAAGTTGTCGGCTCAATGGCCGATGGTTGGAAAAGCTGTTGGCATGGGAGCCAATAATTAGATAGTTGTCGGCTAGGACGCCGATGATTAGAAAGCTATCAACTTAGGAGCTGATGGTTGGAGCGCTGTTGGTATGGGAGCCAATAATTGGATAGCTATCGACTGGGACGCCGATGATTAGAAAGCTATCGACTAAGAAGCCGATGGTTGGAAAGTTGTTGGCATGGGAGCCAATAATTGGATAGCTGTCGACTAGGACGTCGATAATTTGGAAGTTGTTGACTTAGAAGCTGGTAATTGGGCATCTGTCGGTTGAAGCCCCGATGGTTGAATATTTTGTCGGCTTGAAGTCCCGATGGCTGAATATTTGTCGACTTAGACAAAAGGTCATAACGCCGACCATAAGAAGGGTCTCTTATTTTATTTGGGGTGGCCAAAAGCCAAAGGGAGGACATTTGGCGGCTCGGACGAAAGGTCATGACGCCGACCACAGGAAAGGTCTCTTAGTTTTTTTTGGTTGAGTGGCCAAAGGCTGAAAGGAAGACATGTGTTGGCTCAGATGAAAGGTCGTGACACTGACCACACGAAAGGTCTCTTGGTTTTTATTGTTGAGTGGCCAAAGGCCGAAAGGAAGGCATTTGTTGGCTCAAACAAAAGGTCGTGACGTTAACCCTAGGAAAGGTCTCTTTTTTTGTTGAGTGGCCAAAGGTCGAAAGGAGGACATTTGTCAGCTTGGACAAAAGGTCATGACGCCGACCACAAGAAAGGTCTCTTGGTTTTTTTGTTGAGTGGCCAAAGGCCAAAAGGAAGACATTTGTCGGCTCGGACGAAAGGTCATGATGCCAACCATATGAGAGCCCTATTCATTGGATGGCTGAAGGCCGAAGGTAAAAGATCACGTCTGCCTCAAGACCTTCTTTCCTTTCTTCTCTTCCTCTTTTGTATGAAGAGGCGGGTGCAAAGACAACGTATGTCTCATAATTTTCTTTCTTTTCTTTTCTTTTCTTTTTTCCCCTTTTTTGTGGAGAGGTAGGCTCAAAGGCCACATATGCCTCGTGACTTTCTTTCTTTTCTTCTCTTCTTTTTTTGTGTAAAGAGGCAGGTTCGAAGACCACATCTATCTCATGACTTTTCTCTCTTTTATGCTCTTCTTCTTTTGCGTGAAGAGACGGGTTCGAAGACCACATCTGCCTCATGACTATTCTTTTTGCTCTTCTCTTCTTTTCTCATTGATTCCCTCGATCTGGATGCGGTCTACGCACAGGCCCACAGGGGCAACTTTCGTGGACAATTTGACTGACCTCCTGGGGTCAGATTGCTCTGTTCTTAGGCCCGTTGCGTATCCCTTTGTATTGTCTTTCCATCCATAGCTCATTTGCATCATTTGGGTCATTTTTGCATACCTAAATATTATCGTTATTTTTATATTTTGTGCATAAAATCTGCATACAGGTCGGAGGGCAGATGCAAAGGTACATCGCTTATTCATGATTTTTCATATCTTTTAGTGTCTGATTGTGCCAATTTTTGGTCTTGCATTATTGTCCTTCATATCGTCTTGGATTTCTCACTTTGTTTGCATTTATATTGTTATGTTTGCATATGTGCATTATAACTTGATTTGCTAGATTTAGGCCAAAAATTGCATGCACTCCAGTGCGCATAGAGCCATGCATTTGTCATATCATAGGTGCATTCCTCCTTGGTAAGTGATCCTCTCGCCTCCATATTCCTTGGGGATGACTAGGTGATCTTATCCAGCACCTCCGTAAGTCCCCGTGAGCCGTGGATTCCCACGAGGACATCGGGCCGGTTGTACCTTTCCCCCCTTAGGCGTGCATTTGCATACGTGCGAGGGAGTTAACCATAGTAAACCTAAAGTTTGGACCTTATTCCCATAGGGTTCCTATCTTGAGGGAATTGTGTTTAATTCAAACCATTAAAAGGTCTATTAAAACTCTTAAAATATTTCCTATCATTTGAACTTGTTTGACTTGGGTGAAAACTCTCACATTCTATTGTTTGTGTTGTTTGGGCTTGTCCAAGCCCATTCGCGGTGTTTATGTAGCATTTTCATCATCATCCACATGTTTTGTTGATAGGCCCATTCTGTTTAGCCTATTTTGTGTGTGTCCATTGTTTAGTCCCATTCTCCCTTGGTCTTTGCATTTGGGGTCAGCCCCCTCTTGTCCTCAAGCCCATTAAGCCATTGCTTCCCCACCTATATTTTCATTGACATTTTTGTATGAAGTCTTCATTTGCCCTAATGGAGCATGATTTCAATTCCTTATACCATTCTTCCTCTCAATTTCCTTCTTATTTCCGTGTGAAATCCTCTTCCCACGCAGGCGCATCTTCCCATGGGTCCTCTGATCCATCTGACGAACATGCTAATCTCATGGCCCATCTTTCAAGCCTTGTTTGCCAAATGGACCCGGTCCAGGCCCAACATCTTATTGCCAGTCATCTTAATGGGCCTCCTTCTCCTAACGGGCCTCATTCTCTTAATGGGCCCCCATCCTTTAATGGGCCTTCATCTTCACGTAATGGTCCTCCTCCTCCTAATGGTCCTCTATTCTCTAATGGACCTTCTTCTTTTAATGGGCCTTCTTCACTTAGTGGGCCACATTCCCATAATGGGCTTGCTTTCCTTAATGGGCCTCATTCTTCTCCTGCTTATGCTACCAGCCCAATGGGTCCATATGCCAACGTCTCTTCCAGGCCCGCATATCCTTCCACTTCTGGAATGGGCCATTCTTCTTCTCAGCCCAGATCCTCTCATCCGGGCCATTATCATGTTCCGGGTCTGAGTTCACAATCTCTTGCTCAAGCTGGCCTGCACTATTCTCAATCTCTCCCAACCCAGGAGATGATCGCTCAAGCTCAGCGCCAGCTTGATGAACTCCAACTCCGAATTAATCCAAAATCCTCTTTATGTATTCCATTCGCATTTCAAAATCTCTAGCTCCCGCCATCCTCACAAATTCTCGCATATCACCGTTTCGTGGGTTTTCACCTCAGCCGGGTTAAAAGTCTTTTTGCCATTGATTGCCCTCCTAGTTAGAACAACAAAGTCTGCCTGGGAACCAATATTTTTAGCCCCTTTCTTCTTTTCTTTTCTTTTTTTTTTAATTACCTGTGGTGCCAGAAGACGAAGGTGGTTTGGCATCCCAAGGGGGACGTGTGCGTCGCACCCGATGGGACAAACGGGGGTGTTTGACAGTCCTAGTGGGACATTGATAGTCAAACTCGAAAGCCAATGTTGGATTGGTTGGCAGTCCGAAAAGGGTATGCGTAGGTCAATCCTGGTTGGGACAACAAATAAGTGGATTTAACAGTTCAAATGGGACATGTGAGTTAAACCCAGAAGCAGATAGGCGAGATGGGTTGGTAGCCTGAAAGGGGCATGCATAGGCTAAGCCCGGTAGGATGAAGGAATGGATTTGACTGCCCGAGTGGGATATATGGATCAAATCCGAAGGCCAATAGGTAAATAGGGTTGCCAGCTCGGAAGGGGATGCATAGGCCAAGCTCGGTAAGACAAAAAGATGGGTCTGACAGTCCCAATGGGACATGTGAGTCAAATCCGGAAACTGATAGGCGGGATGGGTTGGCAGTCCGAAAGGGGCATGCGCGGGACAGACCTGAAAGAAGAAAAGGATGGATTTGACAGCCCTAGTGGGACGTGAGAGTCAAACTTGAAAGCCAAAAGGTAAGATGGGTTGGTACCCCGAAAGGGGCATGCATAGGCCAGACCCGGAGGAAGGAGCAGATGAATTTGACAGCCTTAGTGGGGCGTGAGAGTCAAACTCGAAAGTCGATAGGCAAGATGGGTTGACAGCCCGAAAGAGGCATGCATGGACCAAACCTGGTTGGGACAATGAGTAAGTGGATTTAACAGTCCAAAAGGGACATATGAGTTAAATTCGAAAGCCGATAGGCAAGATGGGTCGGCAGCCCGAAAGAGGCATGCATGGGCCAAGCTCGATGGGACTGGAAGGACGGATTTGATAGCTCGGAGAGACACGGGAGCCAAATCCTGAGAAGTCCAAAACATGGGTGAAGTTGACATGCCGGGGAATATATGAGCCAACTCTTAGAAAAAGAATGGATGAATTTGATAGTCCGCAGGGACATTAAGGTCAAATCTGGAATTAAAAATGCAAGAGGGCTTGACTCGCCAAAAGACATATTAATTAACTTTATGAGAAAGAGAGACGGATTTGACACCCTGGGTGGGGCGTATGAATCAAATCTAAAATGCTGACTGGATGTTGCATGGCGATGTTAGAACTATAGCCATGGCATCATTATAATGCACTTGCCATTACAGGGTGAAGTCGTTGACTTGGAACCGCCCATAGAAATATGTTGCAAGAGGTTTTTTTTTTTTTGAGAACTCAATTCGACCCTCTTTTGGGAAGATGCGTATCCTCTGAGGGTTGTTGTGCAAACTCATGCTGTAGCGCATAATAGAGCTTCATGTGTTTACCATTAAGAGGAGGGAAGGAACTGTTTCCCTTATGGTTGATGACCGTGTAGGCGCCTCCTTCATAGACCTTTTGAATGACGTAAGGTCCACACTAGTTGGACTGGAGTTTGCCGGATTTTCCCGCCAAGATCTTCTTTTTTTTGATCATGATACGATTACCCTTTTTGAATACCCTTTGCTTGACTAGCCTATCATAAGCACGTGTCATGCGGGCCTAATACACTTGCAAGTGTTTATAGGCTTTGAGTCTTTCACCTTCAAGGTTTAAGAGCGAACGAAGAAAAAGCGAAGCCTTAGATGGTCATTAGTCGATAGTTATGTCAATGTAATTTTATTTTTCTTGAGTCTGGAATTAAGTGTCAATGTAAACCTTGGTTTTATTATGATTCAATAAAAGTTAGAATTTATGTATATATCCTTTTGCATTCATCTTCTATGTGGATGTATTATTGCGCTCTAATGATCTTTCTAGCTTGAGCCGTATTGCTGGCTGTTCACGTTCCTGACTTAATTCCACTGCCTATCTTGAGGCGTGACAGTTAAGTTGGTATCAGAGGCTAGGCATAAGTAAGTCCTAGGAAAATATTATGTCATAGGCTAAGTCTAAAGTTTAAAGACCCATGCCTATGACCTAGGAAGAAATTTCTGATCCCATGTGAGAATTTGGTAGAGCTGGGATGAGATAGCTATTTAGAAGTTCATCTTTAGGGAAAATCTTCCTAATTTTCATAAAAAATAATTAGTTGTTTATTTTATCAGGTACTGCATTCTCGCAATGGCCGCAAATCGTGCTAACTAGGAAGCTATGCAACAAACCATTGCGGGTCTTACCCAAGCGCTCCAGACTGTGGCTCAGGCCGACGCAGGGGCAGGCGTTGATGATTTGCATCGTAATTTCTAGAGTATAAATCCTCCGCGATTCTCTGGATCTGCTAATCCGGATGAAGTTGAAAATTGGATCGATAAGAAGAACTGGATTTTTAATGTCATGCAATGCTCAGACCAAGAGAAGGTCCTTCTTGCCACCTTTCAATTGAATAAAGATGAGCGTACATGGTGGAAAGCTACTTCGGCCCATCTGTAGAATGGACAAATCACTTGGGGTAGAATTTCTCTAACTCTTCTGTGCCAAATATTTCTCCGAGCATGTTAAGGAGAGGAAGGCTGTGAAATTTGCCTCCCTTCGACAAGGAATGAAGTCCATAGCAGAGTACGAGCTACAATTCTCAAGGTTGGCACCATATGCTCCACATCTTATCAGCACGGAGATTTCGAAGGCAAATCGATTCAAGGATGGATTGAGGCCAGTCTTCATTAAACAATTTGGCCCCCAAAACATCCAGACCTACACTAAGATGGTTCATCGAGCCCACCTATGTGAACAGACCTTGGAGTAGGTAGAGAAATTTGGGGGGAAAGATGAAAGGCCAAGCAGAAAACATGATAGACGAGAGGAAAAAGAAGAAAAGTTTAGTATCATGGAAGACTACAAACCCCATAATAATAAGAAGAGGACTCAAAATGGCTACGGGAATGAGAAAGGGAATGGCAATGGCAATGGCAAGAGTAAAAGAGTCAAGGAGGAAGAAGAAAAGCAAGTCATGGCGGCTTGCTCAATATGTGAAAAGTTCGGTCATTCAGCCGAAGAGTGCTGGAAGCATCTCGGCGCATGTTTACACTGTGGAAGCTGGGAACCTTGCATGCCCGCATGTCCTCTTATAAAGGAACAATCTTCAAGGAATGATAATGGACAAAGGCGACAAGGCCGACTAAATGCCATCTTGGATGGTGAGGGTAAAACAATTGAAGGTACCATCTTGACTTATTCGTATTCATCATAGCCTTAACTAATTAACTACACATAAAACACACTCTCCATAAAACTCATGCAAGGAATTTGGGGACCAAATTCTCTTTAAGTGGGGGAGGGTGTAACAATCCTAATTTTTTTAGAATTAATAGGAACTAAATAAAATTAGTTGAGTAATTAAGGGCTTAACAAGCTAATTTTTAAGTTAATGACGCCGACGAATGAACACCTTACCCGGGCCCTACGTCTGGGATAAGGAAATAAATCCCTCTTTGTATTAGCACTGACCCAGTGCTGACGAATGCTTCAAGAGACAAACAAACCATGTTAGTTCTGCCACCCCGGTGACACCGACGAATGAACACCTTACTCGAGCCCTACGCTTGGATAAGGAAATAAACCCTTCTTTGCGTTAGCACTGACCCAGTGCTGAGGAACACCTCAAGAGACAAACGAACTAGGTCGGTTCTGCCACCCCGATAACACTGACGAATGAACACCTTGCCCAAACCTCTCTTGGGCTGAAGAACAAATACCTCCTTTTGACTTGGACCTCCCGTCCAGGTCATTTGAACCAATAAACTCTTCTCCCCATCCCTTCGGGTGACGAGTACCTCCTTTTGACTTGGACCTCCCGTCCAGGTCATGTGAATCAATAAACTCTTCTCTCCGTCCCTTCGGGTGACGAGTACCTCCTTTTGACTTGGACCTCCCATCCAGGTCATTTGAATCAATAAACTCTTCTCTCCGTCCCTTCGGGTGACGAATACCTCCCTTTGACTTGGACCTCCCATCCAGGTCATTTGAATCAATAAACTCTTCTCTCCATCCCTTCGGGTAACGAATACCTCCCTTTGACTTGGACCTCTCGTCCAGGACATTTGAACTGAACAAACTCCTCTCACTCTCCCTTGGGACGATGGATACTTCCTTTGATTTGGACCTTGCATCCACATCACCGAATGAACGAACTTTTGCCTCCATCCCCTTCGGGCGCCCGAGTGAGACCAGTTAGTAGTCCGCTTGGCACGGTGGAGTGGTCCCCTCGTCCTTCCCCTGGGAGGGCGAGCACTCTCCTGTGCACTAACACGGACACCTACCCGGTCCTCTCTGGGCGAGCTACCGCAAAGGCTTACACCCCGTCGATG
The DNA here is from genome assembly GCA_024336825.1 of Amorphophallus titanum. Classification (NCBI taxonomy): domain Eukaryota; kingdom Viridiplantae; phylum Streptophyta; class Magnoliopsida; order Alismatales; family Araceae; genus Amorphophallus; species Amorphophallus titanum. The sequence goes on from JANBPO010002596.1 coordinate 9,951,911, forward strand.
CATTTCGAGCGAGGCGCAAAAAAAAAGAGAAAAAAAAAAGAAGAAAAAAGGGGGAAAGAAGGACTGCCGAGACCACACACAAGAGATATACACGATAAGGTTGTTCTATTCCTTTCAATCAAAGGGGGATACACGTGCTTCGGTGCATACCCCTGGTTACATGTCAAAAAAAAAGAGAAGAGAAAGAGAGAGAAGCAGGATACAAGAGGAGGGTTGAGGAGAGCAGCGCTCAGTCGATGCCCTGGAAGATATCCTTGAGGGGGAGGATCCCGACGCAAGGAAAGTTTGCCATGTCGCATAATCGGCCCCTCTGCTCCTCGAGGTGTGCCAGCTCCGTTTCCACGGATGCCGCCTCGGCCCTGGCAACGGTGAGCGCATCGCTCTCCCTCTCGACAGTCGCCTCGACCTCGGTCAGCTCAGACCTGGCTGCAGTGAGATGGCCCTCTAGTTCCTCGATTCTATTCCTAAGGGCATGGGTATCACGGTGGCCTTCTTCGAGGCTTTCTCGTGCTGTTCCTCGCTGCTTCGACGCATCCCCAAGGCTTGCAAATATTCACCCTCTTGGGCCTTGATGGCGGCAAGCTCGTTGGGGGCCCGAGTCTCAAGGAATTCACGATGGCTCACGTATTTCAACAATAATAGGACTCGTCGCGACCATTCCTCTAGGGGCCAACCCAGCACTTGAAGTGCACCAATTAGCTACATCACTATCGCATGCGCCCCTCGGTATGTAAGGGAGGGGTCGACAAGCATCATCGATCGAAGCGTTAGCAGCATCTGTGTAACCAGTGCGTCCGAAGCGGCGTGGCCAATTAAAGGTACCACCGGAAGATTGAACTCCACCGCACTGTCCACGGTAGCCCATATCTCGACATCCACTGCGGTCAAAGAAGAGGGTAGCGCCATGGCCAAATCACTGGGACCTCTTTCTTCAAAGGATAACTCTCGGTCAGCCACCGCCAGAGGAGCAGGCGAAACCATCACCGGAGCCCTTGACACTGTCGCCTCGCGGCCTGGCAAGGCAGGGGTCTCACTCTCGATCGGGGGAGGGACGTCAAAGGAAACCGGGCCAGACGTTATTGTCAGGAGACCTGCAGCCCCTTCTGCTTGCGCTTCCTCCTCCTCGAGGATAGCGATGCTTGCCAAGATCTCCCGCAACCGTTGGGTCTCCTCCAGTGTCGAGAGCACCGGAAGAGGCGGAAGAGGAACCGCTAGCTCTAGGCTAGCCCCTGACTATAGAAGCGACACCAGTGGTTCCACCTCCGGCCCCCAGAGCGACCTCAGCCTGTCCGCTCTCGCGGGGTTGAGAAGCTCCCTCCGCTTAGGGGTAGCCCTGCCAGCTCCGGCGGCGCGCGCTCCCGGGAGCTCTGACTCCTCCTGAATATACAAGATAGGATTAGTCACCCATTGTCTGAGGCGAATCACCCAAAAGTCATGATAAGACAAAGGGAGAGCTGAAAGGTCCCCATACTCACCTCGGTCACCGGGACTATGCTGCCCTCGGGCACAATCTCCCCCTCCTCCGGAGGCTCATCCATCGGCTTGGGGGTACCGGAAGTTTCTGCAGCTGCCTCCCACTACATAACTTCAAGTAAAGACCCCAGCTTGTCTAGGCCCACGTGGACTCCCTTCGGTTCACCGGCTGATAGGCCTTGGGCGATGACCTCTGTAATTTTCAGTGGGGGCAGCTCCTGAAAGTCAACAGGTAGTAGACACAAGATCAGTGGATGGCCACGAGGGGAAGCCCTAAGCGAATGGACTCACACTTATAGGGAGTGGCTTGGGAGGTCCGGACTCCTCGGGCACGCCTTCCCCCGAAACCACCTCGTCAGAGGAATAATCGTAATCCACCTTCTCGCTCGACGAGGACGCGGTTCGAGCAGGCACTTCCCTCACCTACGTGGGAATCTCCCTCGTGGGGTCGATAGCTGGCACTTCCTCACGCGGGCTTGGCAGTGGGGAGGTCCCAGACCTTAGCCTCCTCCTCACGTAGATGCGCTCTTCTGAGCGAACTCCCAGGCGTACCGTTAGTTCAGTGACCGCGCCAGGGCCTGCTAAACAAAACAAGATTCAGACCAAGTTGGAGCCGGAGAGTCCCCAAAAGATCAAGGAAGGTATCTAGGGTGGCAGAGATGGTTACCTTCCCCGACGTCTACGGCAGGAGGCGGCTCGTGGCTGGCCTCCTCAGCAAGAGATGCAACCTCGGGAATTGCAGTCTCCTCCGCACCAGTTGAAAGAAAGAAACGTGTGTGTTATGCATGCATAGAGATCTCACCCTGGGAGGTGACTAAATCCTGAAGAATATCAGTGTCCCGAGAACCTTACCTGCGGGACAGCTTGGTTCAGTTCGGGCCACGACAAATTACGTGAAAGAAGGGACTGAAGGCGGAGGGGAAGCTAAAGTGGTCCGAATAGCCTCCACCCTCCTCCGCTCAACCTCCTTCCGCCTGGCTATTTTGGCGGCCGCCAATGCCTTCTCTACGGGTGACCCCTTTTGAGGTCCTGCGGTGGCCTTGGGTGAGGGAGTTGGAGTGGACGGTGGCTCCGACCGAACCCAGGCCTCACCTACGTCGGGGGTCGACGAGGGCATCGGTTCCTCCCTAGCTGATGGACAAAAAGCAAAAGCAACTAGGTGTAAGTAACCTGTTCCGTCACAGAAATAAAACTCCACCTGGAAGACGCTTTTGATAGAGGAATCTCACCTGCTAGTTGGCTCGGTTCGATCCGACCGACCTCGAATTCCTCGAATGATGGGACCGGAGGTGGTGGGGGAACGGTCTTTGTAGCCTTGGTGGCCTCTGTCTTCCGACGCTTAGCCTCCCGCCGCCCTACAGCCTTTGTCTCGTCCAGGGACTTCCTCACGGGCGATCTTGCCCGGGACCTCTTTGCGGGCGGAGGCAAGAGAGTTGTAGTCGGGGCCGATGGCGCCGCCTCGAAATACACCGGCTTCTCTGCCTGTCGGAGGAGGTTGCGATAGGTCACCATCTGCGTGCTTTTCGGATGGTCTGTGAAGAGGAAGGACAGGAAAAGTGAAGAATTGATTAACATCCAGCACCCTGAAAGAGGCAGCCATGAATGTAAAGGAAGAGAAATGTCAAATACCATGTGGGCCGGTATAGAGCCGCAATGATATCGGCCAGTAACTGAGGGATGGCTCTTTGTCACGGCGTGTGGCCTCTCGGACTAGCCAGCACACATCCCCGATCGTCTGGCAGCGATCGGCAAGGGTGGCTAAGTCTGCATGTTTCTTGGCAGACAGATGGCAAAATAAGTTGAGGTGATCCATCCCCCATCCTTCGGCATAATCACAAGTCAAGTCAAGTCAAGCAAGTCGTGTCACGAGAGAGTGAGTGGGATGTCTAAAGTCTAGCAAGCAAGTACTCTGGTGCAATGCTTAAACACCTTGGTCAATAAACTCTCATGGGCATAAGTACCTTTGGGTGCTCCTTCTAGGACCAGACCGAGCCCTATAAGCACAGCATTGGTCATGTTTGTTCGACATCCACTCTCATTTTATAGCCAATATAGAATTCCAAAAGATTTATTCATTGTAGGAACATAAGGTAGATTTTCAGGCATAGAGTTCAAGGACATATCACAAGTAAATGATGAATAATGACTAAACCACTTAAAATGCATGACACGTAGGAAAAATCTGGTGGAATTTGGCTCCTCGCTGAGGGGCTTAAATCTGTGAACAGACAAGTTCTGCAAGGCCTAATTTGTGGACATGACAGAAGCTCTCAAAAATCAGAGCTTTAGGAAAATGACATGGCATTCAAGGGGGATTAAGGGTTATGGACTGCATCTACTAATAAGAGAAGGCCATGATCATATGGTGAGGCTGGACAGAAACCCAAAAAAATATGGACTGCATGAAAATGGCACCCTTTTGGGTGCCATCATTTATGAAATAGCGGCCCCTCCAAGGGGTGCCCTATCTGTCAGACCCTTCTTTTTCTTTTTTCTTTCAGTTGCATGGAAATGGCGCCATGGTCCAGGGCACCCTATTGAAATGGTGCCCTAGTTAGGGGTGTTGTATCCCTTTCCTTTTTTTTGATGGGTTTCCAGGGTTCTGTATTGGTTTTCAGGAAGGGTTTCAGTCAGGGCTTTAAGGGGTTTTCAACAATGGTTTTTTTTTTTTAGGTTTTCAGAAATAGGTTTACATAGTTTCTCAGTGATGATCCTTCCTGGGTTTCTCAAAAATAGATTTTTGCAAGGTTCACCAAAAATGGTCTTTTCTAGATTTTTATTTTCAGAAATGAATTTACAAGGTTTCTTAGTAATGGAATTTCCAGGTTTTCAGAAGTGGGTTTACTTACATGTGTTTCGGTTTAAGAAATGGTGTTCATGGTTCAGGTGTTTCTGGTCACAAAGGAAATGGCATCCATGAAGGTGCCCTTATAGGTAGAATAGCGCCCTCTCAGAGGGTCTCTGTTCCAGAAAGGTAACAATAATAGGTTCCACATGCTATGTATTTAATAGGATAACGGGCTAACATGTTATGTAAACAGGTTTAATAGGCTATGTGATTAACAGGCTATAGAAGTAACAAGGTTTAATGATGGCTATATAATTAACAAGATATGCAAACAGATTTAACAGGATATATAATTACAGGTTATGCCACTAACAAGTTTGATAGGCTACATGATTTAACAGGCTTAACAAACTCTGTAATTAACAGGTTAATAGGTAACAGGTAACAGGCTAAGTACTTGATAGGGTTCACAGGTTTTTACACAGGCTGGAAATGGCACCCTGGTCAAGGGTGCCCTATTGAAATGGCACCCTCATCAGGGGTGCTGTATTGAAATGGCACTTTGGTCAGGGGTGCCCTTTCCTCTAATGGTTCCGCAAGACATAAAACATTGTTCATGATGCCAAAAGTCTACGAAATCAAGAAATAAGGACATGGATAGATAGAGAAAAATCTTGAGATTTCAAGGTCATGCTCATGTAGGAGTTTTATGATTTGGTTTCATAGATATAAATATCTGAACATGGTGACTACTAATTTACAGAGAATGCATTTGACGTCACTATTCATGATTTGTAAAGGCCGCCATCACAAAGGCCGCGCAGGACGGACTCATGCCGGATGGGCGCGAGGGCATCATCACCGTGTACGGCACGGCGGCACAGTGGAACCCTATGATCTATGGGCTTCGCAAGCGCGCCCGCGAACTGGACGGCATCCTGGTTGATGCGCAGGTTGTGCGCGAGAACGACGAGTTCGACTGGGAGGCCGGTGACACGCCGCGCCTTGTACATCGGATCAAGCTGGGCGAGCGCGGCAAGATGGTCGGCGCCTACGCCATCTTCAAGAACGGCGACGAAGGCATCCTTCACCGCGAAGTCATGGACGCCGAGCAGATCGCCAAGGTCCGCGAACAGTCGCGCGCCAAGGACTCGCTCATGTGGACGAAGTTCGACACCGAGGCGTGGCGCAAGACGGTCGCCCGCCGCGGCTTCAAGTCTGTGCCCTGCTCCGCTCCGCTCGAGCGGTTGGTGCAGCGTGAGGACGACATGTTCGACTTTGCGCCGGAGCGGCAGATCGCCCCGCCACCGCCCGTGCTGGTGCATGACGCCGACGCCGAAGAAGAAGAGCCCTTCGATGTCGAGGCATACATGACCAACCTCTTTGCGGACCTCGAAGCGGCCAAGTCCGCGGAACTGGTCGAAGAGGTTTGGGACGCCGCCGACGTGCAGCGGAAGCTCGCCGGAATGGATGACAGACTGGCCGACGCCTTCACCGTGAAGCAGCAGCGCTTGGAGGCGCTTGGCGGATGATCGACATCGAAATCTACAGCAAGGGTCTCGTTCACTGCTCTGTGTGCGTCACCGACGACGCGACGCCGGAGCAGATCGTGGAAGCGGTCAACGCCAAAAACCCGACCGGACTTGATCACGGATGGACCATCAGTAAGGACAAGACGTTCACCAACGGCCTTCCGAACCCGAACCCGTGCGAGGCCCGCGACGGCCATAAGCACTACCTCATGGTGTGCTGATGACCTCCTCCCGCATTGAGGTTGCAGACGAAGCCGAGGAGCGCGCTGCTGCTGACGCACTGCGCGCTACACAAACCCGCGACGACCTGGTGTCTGTCTGGTGGCGCGAGTGCGATCACTTCGAGGGCGAGGCACGGTCTCGCTTGCAGGACATCTACGACGCGCGGTTGGCCAAGTACGTGCCATTGGCGAGGGCTGGCTGATGGATATCGCACCTCCGATTGTCTGGCAGTACGACGGTGACAACCTCGTTCCGTCCTCCGGATATTGGCGGCGCACGGCGGAAAAGTATCTGACCGTTGGCCAGCGTTACCGCATGGTTGAGGAGGCCGAGCGGTCGACCGCCTCACACAATCACGAGTTCGCCTGGCTCGCGGAGGCATGGCGCAACTTCCCGGAAGACCGGGCAGACGAGCTGTACGAACAGTTCCCCAGCACCGAGCATCTGCGCAAATACGCTCTGATCAAGAAGGGCCACTGCACGATGAAGCAGTACCCCTGCCACTCTGAGGCCGAGGCCGAGCGCCTTCGCATCGCGCTGCAGGACGAGGCCGATGAGTATGCGCTGATCGTGCGCCGCCGGGTCGTGGTTACAGTCTACAAGGCCGTGAGCCAGTCGAAGCGGGCAATGGGGCCAGCTCAGTTCCAGCAGTCGAAGTCCGATATCATCGACTACGTCGCGGAGCTTATCGGGGTCGACCCAGAGACGCTTGGCAGGCAGAGCGAGGCCGCCTGATGTGGTCCGCCAACGCCAGCCCCGAGAGCGCGACGAAGCGTACCTTGCCTATCTGCGCACGCTTCCGTGCCACCCCAGAGAGGATGAAGGGGTACAGGGAGCAAAGCAGAATAGCAGCAGATAGATGGTATTACTGGCTCTCTTCTTATTCTTGCCCTTCATGCACTTTATTGTCATCAACTCATCATTATTCCATGATCCATGCATTCCTGTCGGGCCTTCCACCAGAGAAATTTCAGCCCCATAGCATTCATAATCCGCAACTTTAATTTTAATGCCCACTTCTATACGAACACCAGAAAAGACCACTGTCATAATCAACCCTAATATGTGTCTATTCGTCTATTATTTCTGTCAATTTCCTTATAGAAAGGACATTGGTCGCTTAGGCGTCTAATGGAATTAAGGAATCAGGGTATGTATCTTTTTACCTGATTTCCACGGGCATGCAAGAGTGAGAGAATGTGCCAGCAAGTTGGGTGGTACAAAATAGGATACTAAAAGTATCAGAGGATTGCAGCCAAGAGAAACCTAACGGATGAATGGCCATTTAGCTGACTTTTGAAACAATCATTCACACAATTAGAGGCGCATTTCTGTAACTATTTGATGTCTGACAACAATTTGACAAAAGCAAGAATATCCAAATGAGAATTCGACAATTGATCAAAAGATGAATTCGAGAATTGATCAAAATGTGGTGCCGTTCTCTCGGTCTCTAGAGTCTGATGCCGATTCATTGACATACCACCCGTGACGTTATTTTCACATTTCAGCAGGAGTAGAATATCGATTTGGGACTGGACAGGTGCTCGTGATAGAAGCAGGCCCCTGAGCTAGCGGGATTCGCATCGGTTAGCCTGATGGCTTCTGTGCAGTCAAGGGTACGCCCCTTTTAGTGTTCCGTAGTCTTGACAATTGAGTTTGGTATAGCGATTCATATATTTTCAGCGACTTTGCCTGTGCATGCAACCGAAGTGGTTATATGTATCACCTGTAGTGGCAGAAACATGTTGATCTGACATGGATGAGATGCTTGACTGAGTCAGTTAAAGTTGGGTTCTCACAGGAAGGCGAGAAGGAAGGTGTCAATTCCACAGATTTTGTATATAGTGCAATAAACGGAGAGAAGGCCCCTCAATAGTGAACAGGAAAAATATTTCTTGGACAAATGAAGTCAGATGGAGAATGAAGACAAATAGAATGGAGGCAAAGAAGAATATTTTGTATGAGGAATTGGTTGAACCTCAGGTTCTTGAATACGTTTGAGGCCGTTCTGATTGGTTTCTCGAACACGTTTGGACAACATGTTGAATTGGCCCGAGAATTTGGAGATGGTCCTAGACCATCAGGCCTCTTCGAGTAAGTGGCCTGCATTGCTTAATGAGAAATGTTAGCTGCACACATTGGGTTATTACGCACTTAGCTTCACTTTGGAAAGGGGTTATTCATTTTAGAGGTTAAGTAAACTCACTTAGTCCTGGACTAACTTGATTTTGATTTGATAGAAGGATAGTTAACCTAGAAATAAAGAAGTGGGCTAACCTAGTTTTATTCTAGTGTGATTTGATAACAATTGGGTTAACTCTATAATTATGACAACCAAAATGTCATAATTATCCTTTCTTTATGATTTTTTTATTGAATGTAATTATTGTCTCTCATTCTCTCTCTCCTTCCCTCTCTCCCTCCCCTCACTCTCACGTCACTCTCTCTCTCTCACACACACAAATTATTAAATTGTAAATAAATTATACATAGTTATATTGTTACAGGTATTATAAAAGATATTAGTATTAAAAATATTAGAAAGATAATAATCATCCACCAATCAGCAGCAACAAAAGAAGATTCTACCAAGAAGGTAGATCATCCCCAACAAGGGGAACATAGCCCCACAAAAAAGAAAATTATAGGGTAAGTTGTTTCCACCCAAGTATTCTAGAAATAAGAGATGACTGATGACAAGGAAGCCCTTTAACTGTGAAATACCAGTCCATTAAGCCATTAACACAGTCTTGAATAATGAAGGATGGGTGTTTAAACTGCTCTCTAAACACTATTATTTCTTTCCCTTCAAATTGACCAGAGCATAGCAGGAAAGCGCATTCCCCAGATGTCCATTTATTCCTTAATTGGATTTAGAAGCACCCATTCTGTGCGCCATTCCTCCAAGCAATTCTCCATCTGCCACTGAACCTTGGTTGCTTTGAAAAATTGAAGCTACACCGTCTGGATAATGCCGCAGCTGAAGACAAGATGGTCCAGGTCCTCGAATTAGCACCCACAAAAAACACATCGTCTTCTTATATCCGGTTTGAACTTGTGGACTCTATCAGCAGTTAAAGTTCTTCTCCATGCCAATTGCCATAAGAAAATGCCGATTTTGATAGGGTGTTCGGGCTTCCACACTTTCTTCCACGCGCCTTTCTGACCTTGCATCAGGATATGAGTAGCTGATCTAACAGAGATCCCTTTTGTCACCCATTTCCAGATTCTAGAGCCACTAGAGCCCAAAGATAATTTCTTTTCATCCAAGAGGAAAGAAAACTTCAGGCACTGCTGCCACTCCATTTCATTAAGGTTCCTTCTGAATAGTATAGTTCATCCCGGGCTGTCTGCTGATTCTGACCAGACATCACTAACCTTCACTCCAATCCTGCAGGCCAGTGCATAACGATTGGGAAATGATTCTTTAAATGATGTATTCAATAGCCAAGGATCCTCTCAAAATTTAGTCCTTCCATCCCCAACACATATTGAAGATGAGCATGTATAGAAGTCTTTGAGTTTGAGGATATTCCTCCAGACGTTGGACATGTGGGATATGAACGGTCCATCTGAAAACCACCCACTCCGACCACCCAAATACTTGTTAACAATTATGGTTCTCCAAAGGGCTGTTTCATCCCTGTCTACTCTTCACAGCCATTTCAATAGTAGAGCCTGATTGATGGTGTCGATGGAATTCAAACCAGCTCTGCCTTCCTCCTTAGACATGCAAACAAATTTCCACGCAATTGGGTGTACTCCTTTCTCCCCTAGGCCTTTACCTTTCCAGAAAAATGATGCTCCAAGGGATTCAATCCTGAGGCAGACAATCTTGGGTACCCTGAAAATTGACAAAAAATAAATTGCAATGTTGGATAACACTGTTTTGGATAGGACCCATCTACCTCCAGCTGAAAGTAGCTTGCCCTTCCATGCAACAATGCGATCCCCCACCTTTTTTACAATAGCATTCCAATCTGAAGATTTTAGGTTACCGACAGTAAGAGGAAGCCCCAGATATATGATTGGGAAGCTACCCCATTGAGCCCCTAAAATTTGAGCAATGAGATCCTTGTCACCCTCTTTGATGTTGATTCCGACCAGTTCACTCTTGACAAAATTAACTTTGAGACCAGTCACAGCCTCTAACAGTCTTAACAAAATACTTAGGTTGAGTAACTTGTCCATATCGGCTGAAGCAAAGAGGACGGTGTCATCTGCGAATTGCCAAATACAGACACGAACTCAGCCCAAGTGATTAGCCGATAGGGTCTCGACTGAAACGAAATCTGCCACTCGGCCTTCGGGGAAAGACTATCCCTAAATCATATCGCGTCTCGAAAAAGTCCCAGACGGTTAGGCCAAGGCCCGCGTAAACTAAGTTAATTTAGCCTCCAACCAGGGATCGTTACTCAACTCCTAGAGGCATGACCACTAATGATTTCACCTAGTCTACTCCAAAGCAACGGAGATGACCTGGAATGATTCGCTCAAGAACGTTGAGCCCACACCCAAAGCACAAACATAATCACATCGCGAACAAGCCCTAACAAAGCTTGCCATAGTGATAGGCATTCGAGAGAACCAAGAGTAGGTGTGCGCAAAGACAAAGTAGAAACTCAAGTAGCAACTTTTTGATTTATTATGAAAAAAGAAGATACAAGCTCTATCAATTATCATCATCCAGTGGCTCGCCATTGAGGAAGGAAAATGAGTGAGTCCTCTTCCAGTGCATGTTTGCCCTAATTTATAAACCCTAGGGGCAAAGTGGCCGCCTTGAGGGGTTACGCCAACGGAAGGCGACTGTCACCACTGAGGTTGGTAGCAAGTAGCCCAAGCGATTGCTCGCACCTAGTTTTCTAGAAGAAAAATGGCCATGCCATGATTATGATGACATCGCCTAACACCCTGACATATGTTGCCCTGTGCGCCAAGAATTGCATCAAGAGACGGGACCCCACATGCTAGGGGATCAGGCAATGTGGAGGATCCTCCTAGAAGCCTCCTTCAATCGGCCCGTTGGAAGATCCTCTAAGGCCCCGAGCATGCTTGGCGCCTAAGAATGGGGGCCTAGTGAGGAGGGTGAAACCCACTAGGCCCATTGCGGCCCACTACCAATGAGCCTACTCTGGCTCGGTCTGGTTGGACCAATGCGGGCCTCTAGATTGCCCAAAATCAGGCAACCTAGTAAGAGCATACTAAAGACTCACAATCTCCCAAGAGTCTTTAATACGGGTGCCCCAGACGCCTGATAACTCTCTATAAATCGAAGGTAGCTCTCTACTGCTATAGACCATGTCTCCGGCAATGACGAGGCCATACCCACTACACCACGATCTTCACCTCGAGACCACGCTTCTTGGTTGGGTAGGATCACTATAGGAAACTCCTCCCATGATCAAACGGGGTGTTACCCCATGACTCATGCATTTCCCAATTAACTAATGGGCACCATCTCCTGGACGGCCTATAAATAGGCCGCCAGACACAGAGAGACACGCCCACACGCGGAGACAACCAGAGATCCAGACCTTGGGAGTTAACCAAGTGAGGCCAGCTTCCAAGCACCTCCTTCGCCCAGTGAGCACTCTCCGAGCACTCATCGGAGGCACCGAGCACTCCTGGGAATCAAGCACTATCCATAGGCTTACCCCTCTCTCTCTCTCTCTCTCTCTCTCTTTCTCTCTCTCTCTCTCGGTCTTTTGTTTCTCTTCTCCTTGGCCTGGCTGTAACTTAAGCCTCAGAGGGTTGTCCCCTAGGGTAACACCCAGGGCTCCTTCTGCTGTCAATTGTCTAGTGCTTGTAGATTTTCACAGTGGCTAAGCGTTCTTCCCCAACCAGACAAATCTTAAAAGCGTGGCACGAGGACAAGGAGCTTTAAAATATGATCATTAGTCACAAAGAGAAGTGGGCGTTAGGCTCCTAATATGTTCATTAGAAAAGGCATCTTAAAGCTTCTGTTTCTTCAGCAAATCTTCACCATTCTTATTGGTCAGTCAGACTGTAGAAAGATTTATATTTGTCGTGATATCCTGAAGTCAGAATGTCTTTTCGAGGTATACTGCTTCTATGGAGTTGATGCAAGTCAAGGTTGATCGATAAGAGAAAGAGACTCAACTTCTACAGGAGGATCTATCTCATCTACATGCAAACCTGGCTTGGGTTTGAGAGGCTTTGGATAAGTGAGGTGAGGTTCTTGGTTGGTTCCTTTATTCCTTACTATCTTTCTCTATTTTAGTCATTTCTTTTTAGCTTCATTTCTCGCATATCCATGTTTCTTTGGGACTGTGCGGGCCTATTTTCACACAGTCGGAGACTTTATTTTTTTATCATCATGTACTATCCGATGGTTACTTTTCATGTTATCCCTACATATCCCTCTTTTGTTGCTGACAAAAAGGGAGAGTCATATTATATTCACTAATTGACATGTTATGCATTGTTCTTCTTTATGACTGGCTCGTTGTTTCCATGGAGACCATGTGATTCCTTGCGCATGGATCTTTGTATAGCCAATCTTCATTTGTTGTGCATACATGGCATGCATGTTAGCTTATATTGTACATACATTGCATAGCATATCAGTCTATCACATTCTCAAGATTACGATTATTCTCTTACAGCACACATCTTTGTAAATGTGGTGCTTGCTATTTGTCATTATATTGTCATGTGCTTGTTTTACACCTGCATGTGCTCAATTTATTAAGAGTTTTGTCATCGTCAAAAAGGGAAAGATTGTTGTGATCCCTTCGTATTTTGATGATAACAAAGTTCATGCGTGATGGACTAATCACTATCTCCAAGTGAATGTATAGTGAATAGGTCAATCTGCAAAAACTGTCTAAGTGTAAATGCATCTAAAAGTCAATTTTTAATGTTTAGTTTAATTGAGCTCTGGTTGTCTTGCAAGATGTGGGCTGATGGCAAGTTGTCGTGATAACTAAGCTCTTTGCTACGAGGCCAAGATTGTACTTTTTAGATGAGTATGCTACAAGTTATGGCCATTTAAAGTCGACGATTTCAGACAGACGCGAGGTTCCTTGGGGTTGTCGACACTCATCTGGAACATTTGTTCAAGTTCTCTTCAAACAGAATCTCTGCAAAAAGGTTTTGGGAAGGTGTTGGCATTGTGCATAACTAACTCTAGTTTGGGTGAATCTGACTGAGATTTGTGTGATCTTGTCTGGGGCTCGATGGATCATGATCGCTCCTTAACTGGGACACTTCTTAAACCTCACCAAAGGAGCCCTAAGTTGCCCTAACCTATAAAAATATCTTTTGAGGAGGATTAAAGAGTGAAGTGTTAGAAACTCATGGGAGAGAGGCGGTTGTGATTTTAGATACCCTATTTCACCATTCCTTCAAGTCTTGAAGCCTCCTTGTGTGCAAGAACGTGAAGAATGACTTGGGAGGAGCTCCATCAACAAGCCTTCATTAGATTTGCCTTCTCACCTCAATCTAAATCTATGTTTTGTGATGTTCGTTGTGTGAGAAAGTGTATGTGTGTGTTCTTGTGCATCCTACCGTAAGGGTGAGTGTTTGTGCTTAGGCACGCGCGTGTGTGTGGAAGGTGTGCCAGCACTTTGATATCTGGTGTGTGTGGCTTACCAGAGTTTCTAATAGTGAATATCCGAATGACTTTGGGGAGAGGACGTAAGTCAACATCGTGTTATATCGAACCTCTATAAAAATCAGTGTCTTCCTGTGAGATTGGCTCCATTTCTCCTACCTCCTTTATTTGTAAATGTTTATTGAGTAGTTTGCATTAAAAAATTTAAAAAATTTGTAAACACTCAATTGACCCCCCTCCTCTTCACCCCCTCAAGCTAGTCCGCGTAAACCCCTTGACCCTTCAACTTCCCCTATAAAAACCCCTTAGGGGCTCAAGGAGCAAGAGATACGAAAGATCAAGCACTCCGCACTCAACTCTGCATCCGATGACTCCAAGGCTTTGAGCAGGCTCCCCACAACGGGCCGAGGAGAATTGTGTGTGTGTGACTTGTCAATCGACTTAGCATGCCGTGGGTATGTCCTTCGCACTTCCCTTACATGTTAACTAGTTGTAAACACACAAGCCCACGCATGCCATATGTGAGACGCAATGACAAGGACAGGCATCCCCTCATGCCGGAACCCCCCCTCACGTGCCCGTCAGGCTCGACCACGCACGTGTTATGACATCTTGCTCCCCCTCAGTAACGAGGCCACGTCCGATCGCTCAACTTGAGTCATAATCAACCCTCACCCAGATACTGGATCGATGTATCCCCTCAGTCGCCTAGCCAGCCACAAACCCCCATTCAGCACCACGGCTATGGCCCACGCTATGGGAGGAACCTTCTATAAAACACACATGTACCCACATATCGCACATCGACCCGGGGACCGATTAGCACGTCGTAATTGTCCCGAGGCATGCCCCTATTGTACCCGTGCCATCACAGCCCGCCTGTAAAAATATATACATCTCAGTGTTACATCGCCAGTTGGATGTATGCTCTCGCATCCACGTTCAGGCCTCCAGTTACCCTCTATGTCACCTAGCATGAACCTCCAGAACCCTTTACCCCCAGCCAACACTACCCAGTCTGAGATGAACCTACAGCAGCAAAGTGCTCTCGGCTCTTCACCCTGGGCTTCAGGAACATATGGGCTTCTCTTCGGCACGGAATGAAGGTCTTCAGATTCAATTCGATGTAAATAAACACCGACTACTTGCTGTCGGTGGGGAAAGACGTCCTGTACACGACTCCCCACAGTCGCCTATGCACTCGCACCCACGGAACCATTCTTCCCTCCACATGTCGCTCATCCCGCGAGTCCACGTGCCACGCCTTGGCGGCGCATCCGCAGTTAAACATTCGGTTTCACGGGTGATTGTCGAGAAATCGATTGGTACGCCCGCACCCCAGCCACATTTCCAGCTAACCTTGAAATCCTCCCGTGTCACTCAGTCTCCCCTTGACTCTCCGTAAAAGGTGAGTGCACGGTGCAACTTTGAGATGGATACGGTCAAGAGAGGGGGTGCCCGAGGCCCATTAACTTCTGGCATCTCTCCCGTAGCTATATCCTACCCCTCACTCCGGTCATCACCCACACCGCCCCAGCGGACACCCCCTCCGGGGTGAAACAAAAAGGATGGCACACCTGGTGGGACGTCTCCCGCCTTCCTTCTTTTTGCTGAAGTGAAAGTCCATGTCAGTCTTGAAGTTTGGGTGCCCTTTTCCTATCCTTGAGGGAGGGGTAGCAGAAGAGCACCTGTTCGCACTTCCCAGCAGCTTCCAGTTCATCTCTCAGTTGCTAGATCGTGTTCGACGACCACTCTCAGCCATCGCCTCAGCTTGTCTAGGACTCCAGCAACTATGGCGGCCATCACCTATGGTCCCATCGCCATCGGCACCCATGCATGAGTGGGTTACTTGGCAGTGCTGATCGCTTTCGGTAGCTTTCCTCCCATCGTCGAATCACCCTACTTCTTGGGTGTGGTTCCCATGGCGGCTCCACCGCCAACTCCAGCTCCTGTCTCCTCTGGCGCCGCCAATGCGCCACGCCAGCTAAAAGTCCCGACAACCAGACCAAGCGTCAGGCTCGGCTCTCCCCCCACCGGTGCCCGGAGGGGTCCCAAACGAGTCCCAGCCCAGGCAATCATTAGTCCCCGGGGCCAGTCTCGACCAGCTTCCGACGCAAGCCTTGCATCCTAGGTTCCGGTCTCCAGTCCTGCGATTCGTTGGGGCCTCCAACCCCGAGCCCCAGCCAAGCCGACTTCTAGTGTGCGTCTCCACCCTACGGTGTTTGGCTCCTCAGCACTCTGCTCGGGCCGTCAATCCCAAGCTCCCACTGAGCTAGCTCCCCACACAGGCCTCCTAGCCCAGGGGCAGGGCTCCCCAGCACCACGTTCGGGCCTCTTGACCTGAACCGCAGAAGCGCGACTGCCTCGCCCGAGTCCCCAACCATTGGCACGAGGCATCCTAGCATCCAGATCAGACGTACAACTCTGGGGTTTCCCGCAAACGACGTCTGTTATGAGTGGTCCGCATCAGGTCCCGGACCCTCAGCTCTACCTTGGGGGCATTCCTCCCACAATCTGACAACACTGATCCCCACACAGGTCTGCCTTTGTGGGACGCGGTTACCTCGGTACGGACTGAGCGCCCTCTATCGCGCCTTCTGGTCCTGCCAGCTCCTAGTTTAGGCTCAAGGCCTTGGGTCACCGGCATCCCGGTACCCCCTGTAGTGACAACTTCGGGTGCAGACACGTCGCAGCGAGCGTCCGTAACACTATTGTCAGCTAGGGCGAAAGCCTACACTCGAGCCACCCAGCTGCCGGCCTTCACTACAGACTTCGCATCTTGGGGGCCTACCTTGGTATTCCCGATGAATGGCCCTATGCCACCAGCACCCGCAGGCTGGGTTTTCTCGGCCTACCACCTTGGAGCGGAGTCGTCTTTCGCTCCCCAGAAGAAGCACCGTCGTAGTCGTAAAGGCAAGCAACCCGTTGCTACCACCGGCAACTCCGGCAAGACCATTCTTGTTGGAGACTTACGGATTTGCCTGGATGGGGGTGAACCCATTATTCCTCTAGAACGGATCATCCCTACGGTCCCTATCACCAACCGCTTTATCCTCCTACGTTGAACGCAGGAAGACAAGGTGAAACTTAAGCGGGTGGACGCTTCAGCAATGTCCCAAAAGCACCAGCGCCGGTTTGGCACTCAAGCTCCCAAGTCCCGTCGGAGGAATAAGGACGAGGGAGACCAGTAGTCAGATTTGAAAAGGATCTGGGTCACCCCGGAGGAAGCTCAAACTATCCAAGAAGCACGCCTCAGCAACCCCTTTTGGGCACTAAGGCGTCGCACCAAGCAAGGTGTGACTGACCCCGTAGTCGCGTCATGTAGCGACGCCCAACCCTTCATCGCCTCTCACACAGATAGGCAGAAATAGAGATGGGCTCATTCTAGGCCCCACCGGCATCCAGCCCCAAGCTCTCCTCAGTCAGACACCATGATGGAGACTCCTCCGCAACGTACCTTGGTCTTTGATAGGTTGGGGACACCTGTCCGCCCCAAGAGGTGCTCCCAGAAAAGGAGGACGGTCCGGCTCCTCAATGACGCAGTCAGGGTGTTTGCGTGTTATACCATCAGACACCAACCTGAGATTTAGACTGATGATTTGAACCTACCTATATCTCACCTTAGGAGGCCTCATCACCCGCCTCCGTCGTCGGCTCCAGTCGGCCACATCGGCACTTCTACCGGGCCTCAGGCATCCACACGAGCAGAAGAAGTTCCCGTTGAGGAGCAAGCCACCCCTGTCAATGAGGAGCTAGTCAATAATGACCCTCTGGCCGATGAAGTCCAAGGGGTGACTCTTGAGACTCTCATGAAGGAGCACCAGCACTTGAAGGCCCTCCAGCAAGACTTGTTTCAGAAGCATGACCTTCATCCTCAGCCATCCGCTGGGCCCTCGATGGAAGCACCAGCTCCGCTAGGTGGGCAAAATGGTGCTAACACCTCTGCGGTAGTTGCCCGAACCCCCACAATCATTGGGTTTGGCATGTCTTTGGCTGAGACTCAACCACGGCCATCCAACACGCCGGTGCCAGAAGATCTTATGCCACAGTGCCAGATGATCGAGTGGATCGTTGAGACCAAGCTCGCCCAGTTTGGAGAATGGGTCGCGATTATAGATCTCTATAGTGTCCCCTATCCACTACACCACCAGCTCAAGAAGCTTCCCCCGGAGTATGTCAAACCACTGAAGCTACAAAAAATTTATGACCTGGGTCTCCACACGAGCATCTAACCTACTACATTACGGCCATGGGCGAGCTTGCGTTGGACGAGTCTTATCTCCTTCGCTACTTCACCACCTCACTTACGGGAATGGCCTTCCAGTGGTATTTCCGCCTCAAGCCCAATTCCATCATTGACTGGGCAGATCTCCAGAAGAATTTTCTCGACTGTTTCCAAACAACCGAGTGAAAAGTCTCCTTAGCCGAGCTTTGCTCCCTCCGACAGAAGAAGGGCAAGAGTGCCCTCGACTTCATCAAGAAATGGATGAGTGTAAGAAAATGGGGCATATAAGGGGTGAATGCCCTAAACTTC
Source organism: Amorphophallus titanum (assembly GCA_024336825.1). Classification (NCBI taxonomy): domain Eukaryota; kingdom Viridiplantae; phylum Streptophyta; class Magnoliopsida; order Alismatales; family Araceae; genus Amorphophallus; species Amorphophallus titanum. Next base: position 9,970,039 of record JANBPO010002596.1, read on the forward strand.
CGAAGAAAACAAAGAAGAACAAAGGAAAGAAGCCAAGAGCTATGAAAGCAACATGGAGTGATGAAGATGAGGAAGAGACTGTGTCCGAGGAAGATGGTGAACTCGATGAGCTTGAAGTCCCGCGATCAATAGCACCCAAGAGGAGCGGGTGAATTGGGTGATTATAGATTTTAAGATATTTTTAGCCGATTTAAATAGATATGATGGAATGGCAACTTAGAAACTCAGATCTGTTATGTTACAGATTATATCTATCAAAATCTTTCACACATGATAATCAAATGTGCTAGATCCGAATGACTAAACACGTATGCATGCAGGATTACACAGAATGAGGATAGAAGAAATGGACCAAACCACGCAATCCAAACCATAAGGCACAGAGCTTTTTATGGTGGTTTGGGACCACGACGGGCTCCCTACATCCACCCCTCACCAAAACTCGGTGAGACTTCACTACTGGAAAATCAGCACGGGGATAAATCCCCAATACGGAGCCAAGCTCCAACATACACGTAGGATGATGCCTGCACATACACGGGGACACGCCCCAACAAACACACATGGAGACGGTGTCTCCAACACAATCCGACGACTAGATCAACAACACACACACACATGCTATGGATTTGAAACCCACCAGCTCACTTGCACAAATTGTCGATCTGAATAGATCCTCACACCCACACGGATGTAAGGAAACCCACACACAAACACAGATCTAAAATAAGCCTCACACACAAACACGAATCTAAAGATATCCACAGACACACTCAGATCTAAAGAGATCTACACACACACACAATAGTGTTTACAGATTTGGAAGGAAACACACTTGAAGCTCAAAACAAATTTGATGAAGAAATGAAATGAAAAATTCAGATATAGGCTCCCCCTATTTGATTAATGTAGATCTAGAACTTGATTCTTAAATCTTTAGTTGAACACCACTTGTTTGGCTTCAAAAGGATCTTGAAAAGCTTGATCTTTGATGAAGGAATGCTGGATAGAGTACTATTCACATAGGTGTTGCAGTAGCCTTCTTCCTCCCTTGATATTCTCCTTTGAATCCCCTTGGATCATTAGGGTTCCTTGCCTAAAAAATGTGTTTTTATAACACTTGGGTTGGTCAAGGGACATGCTAGACATAGATCCACATTTTGTGGCAGATTAGGGGGCTTTGGGACTGAAAAGTCCAAGAGAGATGGCTGCCCACGTTGGTGAAAAGGAAAGTCAACATTTATTACTTCGAAGGGTTTAGTCGACCGACCAGACATTTGTTACTTCGAAGGGTTCGGTTGACCAAAATGTTCGGTCGGTTGATCGAACTCTGAAATTTCCTAAAACTTTCAGCGCTGGAAAATTTGGTTGACCAAATTTGACCCATCGATCGATCGAACTCTGTAATTTTTTAGAGTTCTGCTTGCTGGATTTTTTGGTTGATCGAACCAACTCAATTGGTCGACCGATCTCTGCTTCTTCTGCAAAACAAGCATGTGAGCCCAAGAAAATATATCCATATAACAAGGCCTTGTGCTTGAACAACTTTAACATTCATTTGGGGTTCATTTAGCTCAGTTTATGTATTTTGAGGGCTTTAAATATTTGAGTATTTGACATGACGAAATTTGGCCTTAATCACGTTCAATGCTTACTCTTGAGCAATTATGCATGGCACAAGAGGGAAACGAAGTCTGGGATTTTATTAAGACCTTTATATTTATGCCGATTTGAAATATGCATGGTTTATTTTAACTGAGTACTTTACAGGTGCGGCTACCAACTGCATCGCTGATAAACATATGAATGGCTACTGAATTTTTATGACCTGATTTTGTATGTGGCAACATCTTTTCCTTTTTTTTTAGAAGTAGATAGTACCACATTTGTTTTAACTTTAAAAGAAAATAGGATATACAAGTATAATCAGGCGGGGCAACACCTTTTCTTTGGTGAATGAACTTTGAATATTTACCTTTTTACTTCCCAAGCCAGGTGGGGGTAGGTGTCTCGGTTGGCTTGAGAAATATGGTTACTCCCCAAGCTCTCATGTTTGATTTCACTCGCTACCAATCCATTGCACAGACACTTGTGTTGTTTCCCAGACACTTTGTGGACTTTGCCCTGAACCCTGCCCTCCTTCGGCATTTAACCAGGTGTCAGCCTGGGATCCTGCCGATGCTAGAGAGGAGTTTCCCCTATGAAAACCAAAAAGGAAAGCCCCGCTAGGCTTTAGTGCTCAGGTTGACAATGCATCAAACGCTAGGTTTTTCCAAGCAGTTGCTGATGGAGGTGGCATGTTAGTACAGTCAATAGATTATTGATCAACAGGAAAGATGAAGATTAGCTTGAGGGATGATGCAGGATATTGTCTGATATTCATTTATCAGAGGCAGTTCTGCTTGCTAAAATATTGCCAAAAGCAGTTCCTTTGGGAGTGTTCAGCATGAAATTCTAATGCTACATAAGAAACATAAATCTCCAAATGGTACCATCCACTTAAAAAAAATGCACACACACACACACACATACATCTCCAAATGGTTAGCACAAAGAACAACAGAAAGTGGAGAGACAGAGAGAAGTCGTGTGGGAAGCAATGTTAGATATTTAATCTGACCGTTCTCAATGCTGTTTTTCCCCCTAACCAACAAATGGCTTTCATTTGCTACATCCAGCCTAGTTCAAAATATCCTTGCCCTCTTAGATGTTCAGTTTGAGGTAATGAACTTGCTAGGTCTTCTTTCCTTTTGCCCATCTTTAATTCAATTCTTTTCCACAGCTCTAGGCATCTCCTTTTGACCTTCTGAAAACTTCTGTGCAGGTTAAGGAGCGACACACACCACTGTTGAAGGTCAGTGTCTCTTTTTTGCGCTTACCCTTTAGTCGCCTAGTGTTTTCACGTTAAACTGCAATAAGAAGAAAAATTCAGCAGCTTTGTGGCCCACATCGCAATGTGGTCCTTGTTCAATCAAAATGAGAAATCTCCCCGCTAAGATCATGCCCTTGTTGCACAGCCCAAGGCTTATGCAGACAATTTCAAGTGGAAGGGGCCCCCAACCGCTGCGGAAGAATAAATCTTGCACAGAGAAGTCCTGGGAATTGTTTTCTAGATCTGCAGCCTTTCAAACTCCGAAATTTGTTTTGTTCGGCCTTCATGTATGAGAACCCACCATGAATAAATCCTTCTTATCCTGCTGTTAAGATGGAATTGCAGTGTGACTCCCTCACCCTCCACACGGGGGAGAACTATTTCTTGTTTCTTTTCTTTACACTTGTTTCTGTACTGTCGAAGAGGAAGCTGCCATCTCCTATTATCCTGCCATTTTAGTTATACGGTTTTTTTTTATTTCCAGGGATCTGATCTTTGGGAGAGCACCGGATCTACGCATAATATCTGTGAAATCCCGAAGAGGAGATTCATTGTCTCTATTTGCCCCTATCTTTAGAATAGAAAATTACACTCAGGTTCTGAGCGGGTCCTGTACCAGTGTTTTGAAAATGGACCGTATAATCCAAATAATCCGGAGCCGGCCAAATATAACCGGCAAGGTCCAAACCTTCAGGTGAAGCGGTTTTTGAGATGGAAGGAGACGAACAATCCAATACCTGGGTAAGCGTTTCAGAGAAAGCCTCCGACCAGTTAAGGGAATCAACCTTCACCCGCACTTGGTATTCCAGCAGAATCCCCTCCTGTAATGCCCCCGGCAATGTAAGTTCTGCAACAATTTGCTCCGATTGAAAAAAAGACAGGGTGTCAAAACTCCAGTAGATGTTGTTTCCAATGATCGAATCAGGTAGTGGTGTACTTTGAACGAAAATACAGGCTGTGTCCATTTCAAAATGAATAACCCCGGACGGGTTGGTGGTACCCAAATTATGAACACCAATCGTATATGTTGCATTTGTTCCGCAGGAAGGATAAGATCCCGAAACAGAAGGTTGTACCGCATTCACCAATGAATCTACAGCTATTCCAAAATTCAGTCCTGAAAACACACTGTTACCATTCCCAGTTTCAATTGTATAGCTTGCAGAATCGGTCGTAATGTACCATCCGGAAGGTAAAGAAGGGAAGATTTGATAACTTGACATTGCCCCGTTAAACTGCGTGTCGAAGTTTCCTGAACTATCCGTGAAAGTACTTCCGTTAAAAGGATTTGAAAGCACTTGCACCTGATTAGCGCCTGTTTCACCCGGATCCTGAACACCGTTCTGATTCAGGTCCAAAAAGACGGTCCCGTTTACCCGGGTGAAAAGCATCCCGGGATTTCTTTTCAGGTAAATACCTCCATAATATGGCCAAAGAAGATCATCGTCTCCATCATCATCGATATCCGTTAACGTAATGGTATTTGTACCATTGGATTTGTCGGAAATAGGAACAGGCGGAGCAAAAACGCCGTTACCGTTATTCTCAAAATAAAAGATCTTTCCATTATTGAAAAATGTAGCTACCACGTCACTATCCCCATCCAAATCCACGTCACTGACCTGGATATAGCGTAAAAGTCCCGTCAGTCCTGAAGCAATCAAACTTCCCGTGGTATAGGTATGGTTTCCATTATTTGAAAACCATTTGATTGCTGAATCGGAGTGACCGATTATATCCGGATCACCGTCGTTATCAATATCACCTACCTGAATATTTCCTGTCAGATTACTTGAACCGGAAACAAATACCCGGTTTTGAAAGACTCCCTGCCCGGTGTTCGTTGCTTTGTGAATTCCATAAGGAGCATCATGTATGTACAAGATATCGTGATCACCGTCGTTGTCCATATCGTACATAATATGAGAATCGGGTTGCCCGCTTGGTGCAGCCCAATGGAAAGGACCTGTGAGGCTCCCGTTAACATTTTCACGCCAGCGAAACCCGCCGGATGAATACCCGAAAATGATGTCAAAATCACCGTCATTGTCCAAATCCTTGAATTCAAATTGGTCGGTACTACCGCTTACTGTTGTAAAGAAAGTCTGAGATGGGCCTACAGTTCCGTTACCCATATTTTCGAACCACACAATACGGTCATTCCTGGAAACAATCAGATCACGCAAACCGTCTCCGTTAATATCTGTCAGATTGAGATAATTTGCCCATGGAACGTCATTGACCAGAATATGCATCGTATCAAAGCTCCCGTCAATAAGCTGTTTGTGCATTCCTACCTTACCGATATTCTTTCCGGTGAAAAGAATATCTTTCAACCCGTCACCAATTATCCGGGAAAGTCGTCGCTTCCTCGCGATTGAATCCGACGACGATCCGCTTCGCCCGAAAACGCTCGGCGAAGGCGCCGGCGAGGTTCAGGAGCACGCCGTTTCGGTTCGGGACCCAAACCGACTTCGCCGATTCCTGGATCTTCGGGAGCGTATCGAGCTCGCTCGCCTTCAGCTCGGGGACGTCGCGCGATTTATCGGTGAGCGAGCTTCCGCCGAGGGAACCGAGCCAAGGGATCTCGATGCGCTCGACCTTCACGCCGTAGTACTCGGCGATCGCGCGGGAGGCCCGCCACTCGGGAACGGCCGCGCGCTGGCCGTAGTCGACATGGAGCGCGAGGACGACGGTATCGCGCTCGACGGCGAAGGCGAGATTCGCGGAAGAATCGAGGCCCCCGGAGAGGAGCAGCACGCTCAGGGCCTTTCCACCGGAGGTGGAACTCCCTTTAGGCGTCGCGCCCGGGCTCGCTTCAGGCGGCATCGAGTTTTGGCTCGCCTTAAGCGGCATCGACGCGTTCGAAGGCGTCCGAGAGTTCGAGTTTGGCATCCGACTTCGTTTTTAGCCCGGACCGGCGCGCGGGCATAGCCCTTCCTTCGCCGCCGAGGGCTTGGGAACCGTACCGACGCCAGTCCCCGACCCCGCGCATGATCTCTTCGTAATACCGAAGCGTCTTATCGGGACGGAAGGTCGGCTTCGCCATGAGCTGGTCGAGGCGATGGGGGCCGAGGTTATACGCGGCGAGCGGATAATAGGCGCCCAGGCCCGCATACCGGTCGCGAAGCGTCCGGAGGTAGCGCACCCCGACTTCGAGGTTCAGGAACGGGTCCGAGAGCGCCTTCGTCGAAACGTGGCGGGCGCCGTATTTCCGCGCCGTATCCGGCATGAGCTGCATCAGGCCGACCGCGCCCGCGGAGCTCACCGCGTTCGTCCGGAAGCTCGATTCGACTTGGATGACGGAAAGGACGAAGGCCGGATCGAGCCGATTCTCGAGGCAAAGCTTGTACAAGTGGCGCGCGAGACGCTTCGCGATCTCCCCCTTCGTCGAAACGCCGAGGAGTTTATCGGTGAAGACGTGGGAAAGCGTCGATTCGGTCACGGAGGCGTAGGCGCCCCCGCGGTAGAAGCGAAAGGTGGGATAGATCATCGAGTCGCCGAGGCGGGGCTCGGCGGAGAGACCGAACGGCGCGACGGTCGAGGCTCCGAGACTGAGGCCGAAAAGGATCGCGCCCCAGAGAAAGGTCAAACGAACGTACTTCATGGGAATTTCTGGCCGTTACCGAACGCGGACCTCCCCTGTCAAAACGAAAACGCGGCGCGTCCCGACCGAATCTCTCGGACTTCAGGGCCTCAAAACTCGAGGACCGCGCCTTCGAGTTCGAGAGTCATGTGGTAGGCGTCCTCGCCGTTCGAGTAAAAGGCCTTTCGGTACTGAGTGATGGCGAAGCCGGCACGCTGGTAAAGACCGACCGCAGGCAGATTCGATTTCCGGACGTCGAGAATCAGACGCTTCGCGCCACGCTTCAGGCCATCTCTGATAATGCTCTGCATGATAAACTTCGCGAATCCGAGTCCGCGGTACTCGAGATCGACCGCGATGTTCAGAATCTCGATCGCTTCGTCGAGCGCCCAGAAGACCGCATAGCCATAGATCTTCGAATCCGTCTCGTCGTCGGTCAGAAGCCACGTCGTCGAATACGGCTTCCCGAGCTCCCCCGCGAAATTCTCGCGCGACCAGGGCGCGAGGTGGACACGAATGGCGCTTCGCCGTTTCCGCCGTCATCGCCCCTTCATTGGCCGTGCCCCGAATGCCGTCCGTGCCGAAATATTTGCGCGCCATGAGAACCCGCTGGTGACCGGGCGCCAATCTAGCGCCGAACCCCAAGCATACGAAACAGATTGGTGCCGCTTCGTTAACCGGTGAAAACAGGCGGGATTACGGCTGCATGAGCGAGAGAACGGCGCCTGTGGCGATGGCGCAACCGCGGGCTCACGCGCCGAAGACCGGAGCGATCATCCTGGCCCGCCACGGCGAGCCGGCCCTCTCGCGCAAGGCGCGCATGAACGCGGCCGACTATGCGGCCTGGTGGGCGACCTACGAAGAGACCGGCCTCCTGCCCGGCCAGACCGCTCCCGCCGGCCTGATCGCTCATGCCGAAAGCGCCGGCGCCCCGCCCATCCCGCTCAGGACCACGCTGCGCTTCATCCTGTCGCAGCGCACGATCCCTTTCTGCCTCGCCGCGATCTCGCTGTCGAATCTCACCTCGGCGGCGGGTATTTCCTGGTTCGGCTCCTTCTTCGTGCGCGACCACCAGATGCCGGTCCAGGATATCGGCATGGTCTTCGCCCTCGGCTTCGGCCTCGCCGGCGGCATCGGCAACCTCTTCGGCGGCATCGTCTCGGACCGGCTGGCCAGGCGCGACCCGCGCTGGCGCATCCGGGTCACCACCCTCGCCACGCTGGGCGTCCTGGTCTTCGGCGAAGCCGCCGTCGCCGTGCCGACCCTGGGCGAGGCGATCGCCGCGCTCTGTCTCTGGTCGCTCTGCATCAACGTCCAGTTCGGGCCGATCTACGGGCTGTGCCAGGGCCTGGTGCAGCCGCGCATGCGCGGCGTCATGTCGGCGATCCTCAGCATGCTGGGCATGATCATCGGCTATGGCCTCGGCTCGCAGATCACCGGCCTCCTCAGCCAGGGGCTGACGCCGGCCTTCGGTGCCGATGCGGTGCGCTACGCGCTCGCGATCGTGGGCGCCCTCAACATCGCCGTGGCGCTCTTCTACATGATCGCGACGCGTTTCCTGGAAGACGGGCTGCGCCGGATCGGCTGAACAGCGAAAGGAACATCCGAGTGACCGAGAACCTGGACGCCACCGCCACCCTCGACGCCGAGGCGATGATGCGCGCCGCCGAACGGGCGACGGGTCTCGGCGACTGGGGGCCGGACCGATTCCTTGCCCCTTTCAAACTGCTCATCAGCGATCTCAACCGCCATGCCCGGCTGACCGAGATCGGCCGTCGTCGGACCTATCGCCGGCTTTTCGACAATCTGCGTGCCCGTCTCATGCTGGTCGAGGACCGCAAGGAGACGGGGCTTTTCCTCGACTTCGACGGTGTTCTCGCGCCGATCGTCGATCGGCCGGAGGACGCGCAGATCTCGCCCGATCTCGAGCCCGCCATGCGCCGGCACTACCCCGATAATGGCGAGGTCGCCGCCTGGGCCAAGAAGTTCGTCAAACCCTCCGGCACCACCGATACCGGGCACCTGCTCGGCACCACGGTCGGCGCGTTGGGCGCAAGGTTCCAGTTCGCACCGGCTTCCTTGCGATACACGACATGCGACTCGTGCATGACGTTTGGATCGTTCGGATCGACGTAGCGGCCTATCGGATACGCCTTCAACGTCTCCCCGATGCGGACCTTCTCGACGTTGTGCTGGTCCAGATCTGTCCCGGCCACCGGGACCGGCGGCGGAGCCTCCGCCACGGACGGTTTCTTTTCCGAGGTCGCGCAGCCCCGCCTATCTGACGCGCCACGGCACGCCGCGCCATCCTGACGATCTCATCACGCATTTTGCGGTGAACTATGCCTCGCCCTCAAACGGGCGCATCGTGCCGTGGGAATGGCTCGCGGATGGCGAAGTGACGACCGGCGCGCTGCGCGCCCGAGTCACCGTCAACAACGCCGAAGCCTATATCGCCTGCTGCCTCGCCGGCATCGGCCTCTATGTCGCCGAGCAGCCCTCGATCGGCGCGTCGAGCATCGGCGGCTGGCATTCGACGCGCGATATCACCGAATGGGGCGGCAAGGGCATCGAGCAGGTGTTGAATGTCGGCCGGACGATCGCGACCCAAATGACCACCGACCGTGACGGCAACCCGATCAAGCCGGACTGGAAAGTCGAGGCCTGGGCCAACGTGCTGGGACCCGGCGGCTCCAACGCGTGTCACTATCACCCCGGTTCTTTCTGGTCCGGAACCTACTATGTCGCCGACGGCGGTTGCGCCGGCGATGCCTCGCTCGGCGGCGAGTTCGAAATGTTCGATCCGCGCGGCCCGTCGCCGATGATGCATGCGCCGCTGCTGAAGTTCGCCGGCGAGGACGGCCGCTCCGCAGGCAGCGCGCAGACGATCCGGCCACGCGCCGGACTGTTGTTCCTGTTCCCGTCGTTCCTGATGCACGCGGTGCGTCCCTATACCGGCAACGCCTTGCGGATTTCGATCGCTTTCAACCTGGGTCTGTATCCGAACTCATGAAGGCCGGAACGGCGGCAAGCGAGTAGCTTCATGCGGGTGACGTTTCGTTGCGATCCGGCATTGATCGACCATCTACCGAAGCCGGTGCTGGCACGCGGCGCGCTACCGGACTGGCTGCGGGCGATGCCTGCCAAGGCGCATTCGGAAATTCATGGCCGCGACATTCGCACCGTGAAACAATGCCCGCCTTTCATCGACGCCATGGCCTACGGCTTCCTGATCCTGCTGCCGTGCGATGTCAGTGTCGATCATGGCGCGGATGGCGCCGCCATCGGTGAGGGTTGCGAAATCCGCAAGCCCAGCCGAAGCATAGATCGGAACGGGGTGCTTGGCTTCCTTCCCGGCTTCCTCGGCATAGCCGTTGATGATCCGGGCATTGCCGTCCTGGCCGTATCTTCCTGGATTTGACTGTGTGCCGATGTTGAGGGGGATGATTGCCATCTTGCCGTCAGGTTGGATCAGTGGTGACGCGCTCAAGGCCGTTCGCCGCCGCCACGCCCTTCGTGACCGGCTTGGCATCGCTTGCAGGATGCATCGGATTGCCCAGCTCATGCGGAAAGCCCATGATCTTTTCCCTCAGTAGCTCGAGAAGGTCGTTGCCTCGCCGCTCGGCCCGTTGGCCAGGTGGCGCCGCAGAGGCTTCAGCAGCAGGATCTCACGTGCTTGGCGCTGCTCGGGCGGGTCGTCCCGCTTGAAGTCATTCCGGACCTCGTTCTCCATGAGGTCGCAGAGGATGCCGAACAGGCGGTCAGGTATTTCCTCGGTGTCCCTGCCCGTATTCGTCCAGTAGACGAGGCCATCATCCTTCCACTCGAGCAATTTGCTGTCGTAGCGGGCCTCGACGGTCGCGGAGTCCGCAGCGCTCGGCTCTTCTTCCGGCGCATAGACGAGACGCTGCAGGACGGCGCGCGAGAGCTGTGCCTTAGTCCGCGGCATCGCTCACCTGCTCGGCCCGTGGCGGGCGGCCGCGGCGCTTCGGCGGCTCCGCTTCTCCGCTCACGACCTCGAAATGTAGCCGTCGCTCTGACCTGACTGAGCTACAGGACCGGCCGAAGCCGATCCTGACCGGAGTTGAACCGGCGACCCCCGGCTGCAGATCCGTTCTCCCTGTGAAGAAGGGGGCACCGTTACGGCGCCAGGCGTCCTTGCCACTTTAGACGACTCCGGGCATGCGCCCCAGAGGGGAGAGTCGAACTCCCGTTACCGGCGTGAGATCCGGAACGGATCCCCTCCTTCGTTCAGCCCTTGCGGGACCTGCATGCTTAACGCCGCATGCGAGGGCGTTCTCCAGACGGCGCACCGCTACCGTCACGGGAGGACTCGAACCTCCACTACCCGGCCCGTGCCGGGCGTGCTGCCACTTGCACTACGAGACTTGCGGATTCCGCCTGGAACCGGACAGGGCATCGCCATGACGTCCGTTCTGGGACCCGTGAGTCCTGAATCCAGGCGCCCGGCAGATCCTGTCGCGGGCTGGCGAAGGCTCGAACTTCGCTGCATGCCGGCCGGGACCTTCCCGGCTCGTTCAGCCCCACCGAAACTAGAGTTGTCAAGCACTCGCCCGTCAAGGGGCTGCAGGGACTTGCTCGTCCCCGCTTTCGTCAACGCTATCAGATGCTGCCGGGTCCTGTCCAGGTGATTGCGGAAGCTCGTTCACCGGGGCCAGCAGCTGCTGCACCTCCGCCTCACTGAAGCGCCGGTGCCCCCCTAGGGTGCGTATCGACGTGAGCTTCCCGGCCTTCGCCCAGCGGGTGAC